>PVJX010003515.1:0-107697 GCA_004027295.1 Dolichotis patagonum | reverse complement strand
CAGATAAATAGGGAATTTGAGTGTTTCTGAGAGTGAGTATCTCTAAGTTCCCTCATAAATTATTTATTTGCTCAAGAAAAGCTAAACACCACCAGTTTTGTATGTCTGGAAAATGGGTTTTATAAAGCAAGAAACTCAAAGTATTTGTGCCTGTATTTCATATTTGATATATGTGTGAAGTAATTTACTGTTAATTAAATTCTTTAGCTTACTTTTAAGGCAAGAATATTTAATCTAAATTTAAGATACTCCCAGGAGTGGTATAAAGAGGGGGTTGCTGACATTTTTTTTTCTCCCTAGTGACATTCCATTTAACTAAGTGAAGAAAATAATGAAAGATTACAGAGATTATCTTGCTCACGGTATAATTCAGTTTTGAATCTTAAGAATTTTCCTCATTCTCAGTGTTCAGTTTCAGCTGACATAGATATGGTCAATAAGATACTTGATAGTCTTGGGTGTACCTCTGAACATAGTCTTTCTTGAGAAACAAAAATTATAGTTTCAAGTTACAATTATGAAATACAGCCCATGACAATGAGTTTTTGGTATGCAAAAGAAATTTTAAAAAACTTTTTACACCGTATTCCTATCCTAATTCATTTCTGTACACTTCTCCATTTCCCTCATTTTTTAATCTTCCTTATTCTGATTTATTTTAGCTACTCTTCTGAAATATCATTGGGAAAATAGTTTTATGACTTTGGACTACAAAATGCAAGACTGAATTATCCAGCAATTGCCAAATGAATGCTGCAAAACAACCAACCTCAAAATCCCAGTGGAATTTTGTACTTTGCTCACCATCTCCAACTAACTGTTATCCATAGTATGTTTTTTCCCAGTGAATGGTATAGTACTCTTGTCAGGCTAAGTAGTAGGAGTTAGAGAAATAAAATCAAATTGTGCAAATGTTTCTGGCATATATTTATATCATATTTGTTAATATTTCATTTACTGTGGCAAGTCACATCTTTAAGCCAGACATTAGTTGTGGAAAGAAAATAGTATTAGTTGTGTGAGAAAATAGTATAAAGTTATGCTGCATAGAATATAGAAAACATAATTCCCAGGGCCAGGGGAATAGTTCAGGGGTGCAATGCCTGCCTGCTAAGTGTGAGGTACTGAGTTCAATTCCCGGTACCCATCCAAAAAGAACAACAACAACAAAACAAAACAAACACACAGAAAGCTTAATTTCAATTCTGAGAGAGTGTGGGGAGTTTCAGATAGTACTATCCAAATAACACAGATGTTCACATCTCAGTCCTCATCTCATTGAACTTTATTTTCCACTAATTGCCTTCTCTTTCTAACTCAATTTTTGACCCTTTCATTCGCCTTAAATGGTTTCTTCACATTTGCCTTTCTTTTAAATA
This sequence comes from Dolichotis patagonum, assembly GCA_004027295.1. NCBI lineage: Eukaryota > Metazoa > Chordata > Mammalia > Rodentia > Caviidae > Dolichotis > Dolichotis patagonum. Next base: position 106,318 of record PVJX010003515.1, on the reverse strand, counting down.
TCTTATAACCTTAGCACCATTTCTATACATCTTTTCTGAGTTATGTCCCCCAGTCTCACATTTCTGGCTGCCATTTACATGCCAAAACCTTCCCTAATGACACCTGTAGCCCAGTTGTCTCTTAAACTTTGAATCCAGTCTTCCTTAAATGTGAAATAACTAGTGACGCTTTCCTTAATCTCTTGTAGAAAAATAAGACTTGTCTCTGGACATAATTCCAAAATTGCATACCTGTGTGCAGACACAAGCACACAGACCAAGTGTGATAAAATATATAGCAAATGTTTAAAAATTTAAAAAATTATTGCAATAAAAAATACACTACTGTTACCTCTCTCAAAATATTCCCCCTCCTATCAAACACACATCATTACTCTTCCCACTTTCTGACAGCTCAGGAAGTTCTCCTTCAATAGTGTATTTAGAAAGTGATCAAAATATCAAATATATGATTTTTTTGGTGTCACTATGCTAAGCAAAGTTGAATAACCAGTTACTTAAAATGGTATAAATTTTCTTAGGAGTTCGTATAATATCAGGAATCTTGATGCATGAATATTCTTAGAATTTTAATAGTAAATCAGATTTTTTTGTTGTTTGGAGATGTCTCAATCTTCTAAAATATTTGATGTCATAGTATTGCAGATAGAAAAGTTAGGTAGAAGTTTACACACAGTTAGAAAGACACCAGTCCCAAGACTGTCAGGACAGAGCAGAGGCAAACCAGGGTTGTGGATGAGGCCTGAGTAGGCAGAAAGTAGGTCCTAAGACAGAGGCACTATGAGTACGACTGGGAGCCTCACTAGAGATAAACAACAGCTCAAAGTTGTACTGTCACTGCCACCATCCTGTCCAATAAACCTGAACAATATAATAGACACATAGAGACAGTATGACGAACACATAGAAGACCAGAATACTCTGACCCTCACTTCTACCCTTTCAGAATGCCATTCTTCTTTCTGTGCTGTGTCCTTGCCATATAATTTTTTCTATTATATCAAAATCATCTAAGTGAGTGTACTCATGGTCCTATAGGCTCATTATTGTTTAACCCAGGTAACCTGTGATGTGATTTCACTGTACAAAAACTCCTTGGCAAAAAGCTTCAGATACAACCCACTTTTGGGAGCCTACCTGCCTCTCAGGAGCTTTTGCTTAATACAACTTTTCCAGGTTACACTTCTTTTGTCCTTGATTCCAATTTTTCAGCCTCATGAGACATGAACTCAGCACATCTAGCAGGTTGGGAGCTATGACCCTACAACAATAGCATAGTAAGATTACTACAGATTTGGCTCATTTTCAATTCCATTTTTCTTTGATCTATAAATATCTTGCTAAACAAAATTTAAGTTTTAAAATCAAATAGCAAATTAACATTACTTTTTCCTTACATATTCCATTGTCTTTGTTTTCCTCATAGTATATCTTGCTGTGTTTCTCTTCAATTAAAAAAATACAATGCAAGGCTGACCTGCTAAATCTATCTTAAACTTAATAAATGGTCTGACATTTTGCAGTGAGAACAGCATTGTGTTTCTGGGTCAAAGTTAAATACTACTACCGTTTCTTTTATTTAGGGAGGAAAGAAAAGACAGCATTGCCAAATGCTTTAATCGTTTACGTGAGTTGCTTAACAAAAATTCAAAAGGCCTTCAGGCTCAAGCAGTGTTCACCGCTGAGCATTCAATTGCAATTGCATGCTTCCTAACTGTGCTTGAAAACAGCCTACATCTGCATTTCCATTTCAATTTTCTAAGCTTTATAACTTAGAGTTACATTTTTGAGTAATTCTGCAGCAGGGAAGAGGAGATGGATATTCTAGGTAAACTAACAATTTTGTTGGTAAGTCAAGTTAAAATTTACTTAGTAATATTTGAGAAATAAATTTCACCTAGAAGTAGATGATACAAAATAACATTATGCTTGATATGACTAAAACATCTACTGTATTTTCTTTGTAGGTATGTGTACCTAGGAAGTCAAGGTATGAAATTGATTATCCTAATATTCTTATAAATAAATATTTCTGCTTTATTTAAATCATTACATCTTTTAACTTTGAACATAAATGCAATTCCATCTGTTTTCTACTTTATGTGTTTAGTAACTTTATGCAAGAGTATATGTAACAACAGGTTGGTTCATTCTGCTAGTTACCTATTAATGTACTGTACAAAGCCAGTAGCTAAATTGGAGTAACTAACAATGTAACATAAAACTAATTCTTTATATAGTAAAACCTGGGTTTGTGAGTATAATTCATTAGCATGTTAGTAATCCAGAGCACTTTTATATCAAAGCAAACTTTCCCATAAGAAATAATGGAAACTTAGATAATTTGTTCCCAAACCCAAAGACATGGATAGAAAAATGATTTTAATATTTAATATAATAAAAAATAATAATGAAAATAGAAAATATTTTTTAAAAAGTCAAATTAACTAACATTTATCTATGGAAACCTTTGTGGCTGTTATGAAGGAAACAAAGGACCGGATGGTTACTGTGTAGGATGCTTCTCACTATCCCCAAGGGAATCATTGCTGTCTATCCACTCAGTGGAATCTTTTTCTTTCCATGTGCTTTTACATTGCTTTGTTAAACCTGGTCCCACTTTTTCTAAGCTCTTTATTCTCTCTGCATGTGGAGAGGGATTTCTAATTGCATAAGAACATAGAGAATAGTGTATAAAGTTATTAGACATTAAAATTGAGATGCTTTCATCTGTCCTGTCTCTTATAATTTATCTTTTAGTATTTTATCATGGCTGTGTTCTTTTTAATTTCATATGTATTTATGTTAGACTCAGAATAGCTGTCAAGGACTAGACAATTTTGTTTCTAATGTTGTTGTTTCTTTTCTGCTGCAAGCCCAATTAATTGGCTCCAAATCTTAAATTTGAGATGAAAAAAGGAACAAACATAAAACTTTTATTCACATTTAAATTTCAGTCCTTTAAAATCTACTTTCTACAATGAAATAAATGAGCAAATATTTGAATTTATTAATGAATTAATAGATAAAGAAAACATGCATTAATTAATGTATTTATTTGGTTCTATTAGGACAATACGAAGATCAGTTTTGTTCATATTTTATTAGTAAATCATTACTTTGCCTTTGCATAGTGATATAGCAGTCACTCTCAGCTCTGCATGTCCGTGTTCTTGGAAAGCCTGAAGTCTGTTTACATTTAGCTTGACCATGAGATGTGCTTTGGACAAAGGGATAAATGTGTGTCACACAAAGAGGGTCTCAACAGTGCTGTTTTGATACTTGCCTGGCTTTGCTAGTAGTATGAAAACTTGGATTACCATCAGGTGAGTAAGCCCACATTAGCCTACCCCAGAGGACAAGGAGCACTACTTTCCAGACCCATGAGTTAGTTTATTATGGGCAAGTTAGTTCCTAGTTACTTTGGTGAAAGTATAAGCCCAAGCAATGCCATAACATATGACTCACAAGTTATTAAATGATTTTTTTCAATCACTTAGCTTTAGGGTCTTTTATTATATAGTGTGAGCAGACAGTAACATTCACCTATAAAAAAGTTAGCTCATAATACATTGTCAGTAGAATGTTAAGATTGCTTGTTGATGCTAAATATTTATTCAAGTGGCTAATAATACAGATTTCAGTACTTTATATTTCTTTTTTATAGCACTGTAGAAAAATCCTGGAAAAAGTCATAGAACCACTGTCAGCAATGGGGAATTCTCGCGTGACATCATTTGCTATGGTATCTTTGGTTTTGCTGTATTTAGTGAATACATATGTTAACTAACATAAATGAATAAAATGTATTGAAATCAATGAACATTCTATACATTACCTAGAATATCAGCAAGATGATATTCTATGCAGGCATTTCTATGATTGTGATGAATAACAGAAATCTATAGTGTTTAACAGATCTAAAACTTGAATTTTATATTTTATGTTTCAATTCTATCTATCAGAATGCAGTAGTGATCAATATCAATTGAGGTATATAAAATTTTCTCCTAGAATTTTCTCACTTTATTTTCATTAGGTTAGTAAATTTTGTTTTGTAAGATGAGGTCTTGCTACATAGTTCAGGCTGGCTTTGACCTCATTATGTAACCCAGGATGACCTCAAACTCACAGAGATTCTCTTAGGTCAGCCTCGAGTACTGGGATTACAAGAACGCACCACCACACTAGGCAGTTAATCAAAGATTTAAAGGCAATCTCAACAAATTCTGGTAATTAAAGTATGGCATCTCTTAAGAATTCATAACTACAGGATATAGTTATCTGCAGAACTCCTTTATAATCTGTTTATGCCTATCACTATAAGATAAAATAACCAGATAAAAAATGTACTCCTGTGAAGGAATACTTCCCTAGGGAATTTTTGCAACTGAAATTTTTTTGAATGGTTGAATAGTATTATATTGTAACAAGAAGCAACTGTAATATTTTGAGAAAAGTCCTCAGATCACCAGGATAAATCAATTCATAGTACTGAAATTTGTTTCTAGTCTCTTTTCTTTGAGTGCCTGCTGTACAAGAAGCATGACATTAGGTTTAGTGAACAAAATCATGTTTTACTGATTGAGGGGTTAGAACATAACCATTTCCTATGGCGATTTTACATTTCTTTCATTTGTCCTAATCTCTCCATGTGTGTCAAGTTTCAGTTTATCTTCCTACACCTTCTATTTTTCAGTTATTCTAAGACTAAACATTTCATCACATGAATATAATACCAGTCATAGACGTATCCTGTGCCTGTTCTAAAGTCAACTACCTGTCAAGTTGAAAGTAGCATTAATATCACTAAGATGATCAGAATATCTTAAAATCCGTTTTATGGAGATGAAATGTCAGTGGTTATAGCAAAAATTCTTGATACACATTAAATAATTTTTCCTTCATTTCATGTGTATTGCCCATTTCTTTAGTAGCTATTTGTTAATCTCTGATTAATTAAAAATACGATAGGCTTGATCATTATACCCACCCTTTGTATGGTAGTTTTTGCCAAGAAACTGAGAGATTTACCTCTTTTCCAGTGTTCATAACCCTACTACTAGCTAGGAAGTATTTCCATGGGACAGTCTAAAATTGAAATTCTTTTTTCTCTCTAGAGTTCTATTCAGACTTTTTCTTGTGGAGGAGAAAAAAAGAGTGATATTACCACTAATGTTCTTTCTTAATGAAATGCATAAATGATAAATGATATTTACCAGATATTTTACATGAAAACTCAATATTGTTTTGAAAACTAACTGATACTTTAAAATTATTTTTCATAACAATAAAGCAACAAACCTATGACATTTGTACTCTTTCAAAGTAACTTCTATCTACATTTCACCTCAATTATGCCTTGTATGAAGGTCAAGAGCATATTTTCCTTAAAAATATGTAAATAATTATGATGCTTAAAATAATTACAATAATTTCTTAAATCGTGTTTTAATTTCCATGTGTATTCCACAACAGGATATCATTTTTATTTTAATTAAGAAATATTGCATTATTAGTTTTGGGGTCAAGTCTTCTCACAGTGAGTGAATTTGCATCTGTACTTCAAATGTATTTTACATTTGAATAACATAATTAAAATCATTGGCTTTAAATATCTGGAAAGCCTTTTCAGTCTACTGAATTAAAATACCTACCAATAATCCTTTTAATAATTTATTCTATCTGCTGCATCTAGTGAAATGCACATTACTCTTGAATTAAAATAGTTATATGTCTAGACATTGGATTGTACTTTAAAAATTGTTCATTTAACAAATATTTGTTTAATATTAACAAACTCAGTGCTAGTACTATTTCATCAAAGCAACATCAAAAATAAGAAACTATAGGCAAATATCTTGATAAATTTAAATACAAAATTCCTCAACAAAACTACTATCTTAACCCAACTGCATATTAAAAGATTTTTCAACATGATCGAGTATAATCTACCTTAAGGATGCAAGCAAGGAACGTGACACATTGCATTATAATGAAAGACAAAAAGTATATCATTGATCATCTCAATAGATGCAGATGAAGCAACTGATAAAAATTAAAGCTACTCAATAAATAAGTTTTAGCAGGAAGGAGCATACAGCAACATAATAAAGGCCAGTTATAATAAGCCAAAAGTTAACATACTGAGTAGAGATCTGGCACATGATATAGATGCCCACTTTTACCATTTTAATATATCAGTTCTGCCAGTACTAGTTCAGAAGAATGAGAAAACAGTAAGAAATAAAAGGTATCCAAATTTTTAAAAAGACAGTCATATAGAAACTCTTTGCATAAGATGGAATCTTATTTTGGAAAACCTGTCCACATTTCAAAAACAAACAAACAAACAAACAAACATGATTACAATAAATAAGTGAATTCAGCAAAGAAAAGTAGTAGAATATAAAGTATACATATAAAATTCCATCGGGTGCACATTGTTGGTGGGAATTAACTACAAACCATTACAGAAAATGGAATGGATAACGCTCAAGGAAAAAAAGAACTAACGTATGATCCGGCAATCGCTCTACTATCTCAGATATGTCCAAAGGATATGAAATTAATATTACCAACATGGGTTCACTGAAGCACTGTCCAAAAGAGTTGAACACTGAAATCAATCTAAATTCCATTAATAGATTAATAAATAAAGACCATATGGTCCATGAGTGTGATGGAATACTATTCATTGATAAAAACGTGAAATTTAGTTGTTTGCGAAAATATGGATCTGGAGATCGTGAAGTTCCATGAAATGATCTGGATACAGACAAGTACCACATGATCTCATCCTACGTGAAATCTAAGACACGTTGATGTCCTAGAAGTTGAGAATAGGCTGATGATCAACAGAAGGTAAGATAAGAGCAGAAAGAGATGATTACAAGTTTACTACCAGATATTACATTGCAACTAGTAGAAAATTTTTCCTCATATTTACAATAATAAACTGTATTTTAGAGAGCTGGAAGAAAGAATTTCAAATGTTTTCATGATAGTGACACGACAAATGTTTAAGAAGATTATTCTGATTTAAGCATTGCTCAGTGTATGTATCGAAACATCATATTTGCTTCCTTAAAGTGTAAAATTTCTATGTTTTTATATACCGGTTTAAAAATAAGTTTAATTTAAAATGTTTGACAACTTTTTCTTCCTACAAACATTATGATGCAAGTCAAAACAATTACTGAGTCTAAGTTAGAAAATTGTTATTTAGGAGCCTCAAAGTATTGTAATTCTTTTCTATACTGAATAAGCAAGCACTGCAGGCTTATGCGAAGTGGTATTAATAATATTCCTAGAGGAAAAGAGAATGAGTCACCTAAGTTATTTCCTTAGAGAGTACATTTTATGTAAGTACTTACTAACACTTTCATCTGGATAGTTATAATCCTTCTGGCAACAACTCTCTTCCTCAAGCAAAATAAGATACTACTTTCCATTAAGTTACTAGGTGATATTTTTAAAGGCTTTGTAATACGTGGATCTACACTGCATTTCTTTGTGGCAAGTTTACTTTATATCACTATTTGTTAGTGGTAGCTTATAATCAATCATAAGATACATTAAGGGAAAAGGTACTAAGAAACAAAAATTTACAGAACATTATGGCATTTATTATGAAGCACATCAAAAAATATAAATATTTAAAATATGAGTTTTAACAAATGGTCCTGCAAAATATGATACATAGAAAATTATTTTTGTCTGAGTGGAAGGATAAGGCAAGAGGATAAGTTAGAGCACAACCTGGGTGACTCAGAGACCCCTTGTCTCAAAATAAAATAAATATTTATTTATTCAGTGTGGTGGCCCTGCTGTTATTCTCTACCATTGCAAAAAAAGACAGATATTTTAATAGTGCATTAGTAGAAATAAAATATTTTAAGAATTTTAGCCACATCCATAATTTTAAATTTATCTAGTGGCCATTGATTACAGATTTAATATTTTGTCCTCTCCATCATATCTCAAAAATTATTTCAAAATGCATTCCATGCTAAGGTACTAACGAAATATTTTCACAGTTTACTTTTGAGACTAAGTTTTTGAAATATTATGTTAGATTACATTTGGTACATTCCAATTAAGACCAGTCCTATTTTAAGTTCTTCAAGACCACATAAAGCTGGCTGCTAAGTGACCTATTAGCATGTATAAATATGGATACCTTCACCATCACAGAATGTTCTGTTCCAATGAGACGGTGTGTAGTAAAAACTGGAAAGAAAATATGCATAATGGTATAAGATATACAGTTTACAGAATAGAGGCAACTAACACAGTCCTGGGTACTAAGGAGTATTCCTACAAGTAACATTCTCTCACTTGCTAGAGAGGATATGTATACAGAAAACATCTGATTCATTTGAGGATTTTGATCTTTATACTACAAGTAATTATTAACAATGATAATGTATATTTATGAGTGTGATTGGTTTTGTAATATAAACTCATTTTGTCAAAATTGGCATTAAGATACTAGAAAAGCAAATAAAACATTAATGACTTATTTAAGATGGTTTAAGATAGTTTCATTCAAAACATGCTAAAGTATTTCTAATAAGACAAAATGAATCTTTAGCATCTGTCTGAAATATTGTGATCAAATTAACATAATATTTGTTATATTTTTACTGTGAGAGTTTTTATAGGATTTGTGAGTGTGTGTGTATAGGCATGTAAGCTCTAAAAAAATAGATTTGAGAAATCAGGTTTGAAAGCAAAGATAAACGGTGAGTTTGGCAAAGATCTGGTGATGGTGATACTGTAGACCAATCAAGTGAGCAAGTCTGGCAAACTAAATTTCTGGTGACTATTAAAAATGTGCAAACTTCCATCCTATGATTGCCAAGCCTGATGTTACTCCCTGTAGTTTGTTAAAGCAAAATGTTTAATGAGAACATGACATGTGTCTATCAATTCTCTTCTCTAAGAAAAAGCCTTTCATATTGTATGATAATGAATGAAATTTTACCGAATATTTTTATCTCATTCAAATTGTGTCTGAGTTTGTAACTTTCTGAATTTCATAAATAAGACAGAGGACTTTACTTTTAAAGTTTTTATTCAAATCTCTTCAGATAGCTACCTATCAGGTGATGTTTCCCTCTAGCTAGAAAGCTTTTATATTTGGGCTTCCAACATAGACATGGAAATATATATTTAAGGGAAGACAATGGAATGAATAAAGGCAAGAAAAACAGAAGGAGACTTAAAAGAAAGAGAGATCCTACCAAGTTTTGAAAGGGTAAAGAATTGAATTAATCTTGGTTCCTCAACTCCTGTAATCCTCAAAGTCTCAGCAGTTATGACAGGGTAGTTGGATTCTTACAATTAGGATATTACAGGAAAAAAAATGCTAGAGACTATGAATACAAGGTATGCTCCTGTAAGTTTTCTATCTAGAGTTATTTTCTAATCTTTTATTCAATAATGTATTAACTTAGTCATTAATCTGTTATGTGTAACATGGATATTTGCCTGGAGAAAAGTACAAGGGTATTACATCACTGAATTTCTTTCGTCTCTATGGATGCAATATTTCAAATAATTTTAGAAGGCTCGTTAACGTGATCTCTTTTTACTGAACCAGCAGTGAACATTCATCATGAAATTTTCCTTACCAAAAGGAGTTTCCCTGGCCTCACTTAATAGCTGCTTTTTTCCTTTTCTGTATTTTGAAGTTTACTCATATTATAAGTAAAGTTAAATCAGCAAAAATTGATAAAGGAAAACAGGCAAAATGTAACAGTATTTTAAGACCTTTGTTATACTTAATTTACAAATGTAGAAAAACTGAACCATCTAAATGCATGGTTAAACATTAATTATATATTGAACATCCCACTAACCTCTTTCACAGTGAAGATGTAGAAACGAATGAGCATCGATAAATCTATACTAACCGTAGACTGCCTTTTTTCACAAAGGAAATCACTATTTTCAATGTAAAGGAAATGAGTCTCTCATTTTTCTAGAGTTAGTATCCACCAATACATGCCTAAATGAAATAGTTGGTTTAAGTAGTTTTGAATATCATGTAAATGGAATGACACATTATATTTTATTTTTGGCTTGGATTCTATTGTTTAGTAATATGTTTTTGACATTAATCCAAATTATTGTGTGTGGCTATAGTTCCATTTTCTTATATTTGTGTAATATTTCAGTTTATGAATATATCACAATTTAAATATCAGTTTTCATTTAAATGGGCATTTATATAGCTTCTAGTGTGGGATTGATAGGATGAATGCTATGAATAAACTTGCACATATCTCCGAGTCCACCTTTGAACACATACGTTCTGGGTGTGTATTTTTAATGTTTACATCTGGAATGTCCATTAGAGTCTCATGTATTCAGAGAGGTGTAATTGTGAAAGGAGACTGGACCATTTGTAATGTAGGTTTTCTGCTTCTGCATTCTTTATTTGTTATATTTCATATATCATTTCACAGTATAACTTTTGATCAAACATTTATGATCAAAACTTATTTTTATTAATGTTATCAGTACCTTTAAGGTATATGTGATGATCCACATTCATTAGCGGAAGCTTGTACTGGTACGTGGTATTTCTTGATTCTTCTTTTTTCCCAAATCCCCTCTTCTAACTTCAACCCCTCTTTCCTTCCTTATTTATAAAATCCTTGTTTCCATTTTTCCCATTCTCTTCTCTTCTTTTCTCTTTTCTTTGCCTTCCTGTCTCCTACACCATCATTTACTCCCTTCCATTGAGGTATTTTCTTCATATTTCTCAGTATCTATTATATATTTTGGTCCTTATTTATCCTTTCATTTTTCCCCACCAAAGAAACAATGTGATATTTAAACATGTGTGTCTGAATTAAGAGTATGAAATATTTTTTTCCCTTCCCTCATTCACCTACCCCATCCTTAGTTTCCATTTTTCTTGAACAATTTCTTCCTATTTCACAATACTTTTTTATACAGTTGGTCTTTAATTAAACATCTTGTATCTCATACCAGAGAAATGACATGATATTTACATGATATCTACATAGGTTTGTCTGATTTATTTCACTTAAGAGTATAGTCTCGGGGCACATCCATTTTCTTAGAAATGTCTCAATTTTATCCATCTTTATGACTGAGTAATTCTTCATTATACAAAAAAATTACATCTTTTTTATCCATTCTTCAGTTGATTGGTATTTGGATTATTTCTGAGATTTAGCTATTACAAACTCTGCTTCACTTGTTTTACTTTACATCTCTCTAATGACCAACGCTGATGAACTTTTTTTCATGTATTTATTTGCCATTTGTATTTCTTCCTCTAAGAAGTGAGTATCCATCTCAGATGCACATTTTGGGTTGGGTCTTTAAATTTGGAGGGTTTGATTTTTTCAGTTCTTTACATGTTCTACATGTAAGTCCTTTGTGTGATGGATAACCAGCTAAATTTTTTTCCCACTCTGTGTCTTTGCATCGGCTGTTGATTTCTTTGCTGTGCAAAAAGTTTGTAATGGGGAGAGATTCCAGTTGTTGATTCTTTGTATTATTTCCTGTGTAAATCTTTGCCAACTCCTATGACTTCAAGAGTTCTACCTATTCTATATTCCAGCAGATTTATAGTTTCTGTCTTAATATTTAGATCTTTGATGAATTTAGATTTTAGTTTAATGCATAGGATGCAGAGAGGCAGTCTTTGCAGCACCATTTATTAAAGAAGCTGTCTTTCTTCCAGTGAATGTGCTTGGCTCCTTTGTTAAAGGTAAGTCGGCTGAGTGAGTCTGGAGCAATTTCTGCATCTTCTAATCTGTTCCATTTATCCTCAGTCTTTTTTTTTTTTTTTGCAGTACCATGTAGTTTTTATGACATTAGTTTTACAGTATAATTTCAAGTCAGGGATTGCGATATCTTTGTCTTTGTCTTTGTTACCTAAGACTGCTTTTGGTATTCTAGATCTCTTCTGGTTCCAAATGAATTTTATAAATGTTTTCTCTAATTCTGTGAGGTATGCTAATAGTATTTTGATATTGCTTTAAATCTGTATTACAATTTTGGAAGTATAGCCACTTTCATTATGTTATTTCTTCCTACCCATGAGGAAATAATATCTTTTCATTTTTTAATATCCTCCTTTTACAGAGTGTCATACTTTTCAATGTGTAGATCATTTACTTCTTTGTTTAGACTGATTCCTAAATATTTCATTTCTTTGATACTACTGTGAAAGTTGTGTTTTCCCTAATTTCTGTTTCAGTGTGTCAGTTGTTATTGTATAAAAATGCTTTCATTTTCAATTATTGACTTTGTTTTCAGCTATGGTAGCAAATTTGATTATTAACTATGCAAGTCTTTTCATGGAGTTTTAGGGGTCTTCTATGTAGAGTATCATGCCATCCCCAAATAATAATTTAACTTCTTCCTTTCCTAACCTTGTTTCTTTTATTTCTTGCTATTGTCTGATTGCTCTGGCTAATGGTTCCAGAACTATATGGAATAGGGATGGTGATAGTTGTCATCTCTGTCTTGTTATTTTGATATTGACTCTCAGCCATTTATTTTTATGTTGACTCGGTTTGTCATAGATGGCCTTTTTCCTTATATGAGATTTAAAAAAAACTGCTATTTCAATGTTCTGTAGGGTTTTTATTTGAATGGGCATTGGACTTTGGTCAAATGCTTTTTCTGCATCTATTCAGATGAGCATATGATTTTTTTCTTTGGCTTTGTTAATATGGTGTGTTACATTTATTGACTTTCATAAGTTAAATGGATCATCCCTGCATCCCTGGGATGAATCCTACTTTGCCATAGTTAAACATTTTCCTGATGGTTTGCTGTATTCTGTTTGCCAGTATCTAATGGAGGAGTTTTGCTTCTATGTTCATTAGTGAGATTGGCCTGTACTACAGTTTTTTGATTGGGTCCTCTGATTTTGGTATCAGGGTAATACTTGCTTCCAGGAATGACTTCAGGAATATTGTTTCACTTTCAATTTCATGAAAGTTTCATCAGTAGTGGCATTAGATATTTCCTAAATTTGTTGTAGAATTAGGCAGTGAATCCATCAGGATATGGGCTTTTTTTTGTTGGTAAGGTTTTAATCATATTTTTAATTTCATCAATACATATTGGATTATTTAGAATTTTTATACCTTCTTGATTCGACTTTGGCAATTTGTATGTATCTAGGAATGTTTTCTATCTTATTGAAATGCAGGTTTTTAAAGTCAATTTGATAATCATCTGGATTTCCACAGGATCCATATTAATTTCACCCGTTTTATTTCCAAATTGTTGGCAGCCTTTGAAGCTGAAAATTGAACACACATGCAGGTCCATGGCATGGCCAGGGCATGGCAGATCCAAGAACTAAGAGATACTTCAAAGGGTAAGATAAGGTCACAACTGAGGACACCTGGCTACTGCCCTAATTAACAAGCTAGAGATTGTAGCTGCAGGCATTTCACTCTTGCAGTGAAAGTCAACCTAGAGACTTTCTCCTAAGATATTTCTCCTAAATTAACATAGTTTATTACTTGGAAAAGTCCTTGAACCACTTCCTAGGTTCTGTTCAGTTTCCTGCATTTTCCACTCTAACCCCTTCCTTGCTTGAAAACTAAGTAAATATGGGTCACCCACAGACATTCCTCCTCTCAGCCCCCAGTCTCAAAATCTCTTAGAAGATTTTGATCTTCCTGGAGCCCTGAAATCATAGCACTTGTGTCATTTATTGAGGCCACTGCTGTACACTCATTTGGGAGATTGGGGATCTTAGCTAGGTCCCTGCTACCAAATTCTATGAATTTGAGTCTTTTCTTTCCTTATAAAGATAAAGTTGGTTAAGAAATTGTCAATTTTATTTAATCTTTAAAAGAACTCTTTGATTCATTCATTCTTCATATGGTTTTCTTAATCTTGTGTGCATTTATTTCTGCTTTGATTTTATAATTTCCTCCCTTATATTAGCTTTGTGTTTCACTTGTTCTCTTTCCTAGAAATTGGAGAGTCAACCTTAGGTTGTTTATTTGAGCTCACTCTATTTTCCTGATGTGAGAGTTCACAGCTATAAATTTCCCTCTTAGGACTGCTTTCATTGTTTTCTGTATGTTTTATTGGCATCTTCATTTAATTGTAAATACTTTCTAATTTCTTCTTTAATTTTACCCATCACCCATTGGTTGTTGAAGAGGGCATTTTCTGAAATAATTTTCAGTTATTTAAGTTACCTGTATGGTTTCATTTGCTGTATATTTCCATTTTCATTGCACTATAGTCAGATAATATATGTGGAATAATTTAAATTCACTTGCATTTACTTAAGATTGTTCTATGGGCTAGTATGTTGTCTGTTTTGGAGAATGTCTCATATGCAGCTGAGAAGAATGTATATTCTGATATTGTGGGGTAGAACACTTTGTAGACATCTGCTAAGTCTTTTTGTTCTCAGGTTTGGTTTACTTTTGATATTTCTTTGTTGATTTTTTTTTTTGTCTAGTCAACGTATTTGTGCTAGTGGAGTATTAAGGTCCTTTATTAAAATTGTATTATTTCTTTGATTTTACATGTTCTTAATATTTGTTTTATACAGTTGTGTGCACCAGTATTTGCTGCATATATAAATAGGACTGTTATCTCTTCTCCTTGCAATTTTTCTTTTTCTTTTTTTTTAAGGTAGTAGAAATACAATAGAACAAGACAGAACACAGCCAACTGAGACAGTGCAGTGAATTTGGTACAGAACTTCACAACAGGTTACCAGGATAACAGTAATAGGTACCATATTATCTTCACAATAGTTGTCACAATAGTTGTGACACAATAGTTGTTCACAATAGTTGTCTAGTCAATTAAGTATAGTCAAATCAAACCAAAGGCAGAACATATAAAATCAATTGAAAGAGAATATTGAATAAAGTAAAGTAATTAATCATAATGAAAACAACACTTGCTTTCAAAGAGAAGATAGAGGAGACCCCCCATATTTGCTGTGTTGCATACAGTCATCCTGCCAAGAGATGCTCAGACCTCTCTCCCCAGTTGCTAATGGAGGGGGGTGGTGGGATGAGGGTATAGGATGTTTGATTCCAAGCCTGAGCACGGATAGGCTCAAGAGACACTACTGGGTCTCCTCCTGGCTCACACCACAGGAAGGCGCTTACCAAGAGGGCAGGCAAATTGCTTCTTTGTGCAGGCTCCTGGGTTCTACCATGTCTGTGGCCGGATCTCAGGGGCCGTTCTCTGGTTCTCAGAATTTTTGTTTAACAAGTATGTAGTGATCTTTGTTTCTTTTGATCTGTCTTGGCTTGAAATTCATTTGTCTGCAAATATAATAGCTACCCATGCATTTTTCTGACTTCTATCACATGGCATGTTATTTTTCATTCTCTGACTATTAGTCTGTGAAATATTTTTTTCAAGTTAAACGTGTTCTTGTATGCAACATATTGTCAGATCTTGCTTCTTGATCCATTCTATCAGTGTGTTTCTTTTGATTGGTAACTTGAGACCATTTACATTGATGGTTGCAACTGATATATATTGGTTTAGCCTTCTCTCATTATTTTCCTGTATTTTAGTAGCCTGTCTTTTCCTTCTGCTTAATTGTTTGCCCTGCATGATGGCTTCTTTCTATTGGTGTTCTTGGAATTGTGGTCTTTCTTATCTTTTTCTAAAGTGTTCTGCAGAGCACTTTGGAGAGCTGGTTTGTTGGTCATAGATTTCCTCAGTTGTTTTTCAATATGAAAGTATCTCATTTCTCCATTGATTTTCAAACATAATTTTGCAGGATATATCAATCTGGATTGGAAGTTGTTTTCTTCTGTAGCTTGAAATAATTCCTCATTGAGTTAGTTGTTTGTGTACAAGAATGCTATTGAATTTTGAGTGTTGACACTGTATCCAGCTATGCTGCCTAATTTACTTATTAAGTATAGTAGTCTTTTGGTGGAGTTTTTGGGGTCTTCTCTATAAAGTATCATGTCATCTGTGAATAATCATAATTTGATTTCTTCCTTTCCTCTGGCACTCCCATATGTGAAAAGCCCAGGGTTGCTCCCAGATTCATGTACAGCCATCCCCTTCCAGATCTTGCACAGCTTCCTCTGCTCCATACCACTAGGTCCTCTTACTCACTGATCGTAGGGCAAGCAGACAAGTGGCCTTGTCCCATCATAGGACAAAACTGCTCACCTGTTGTGCTTGTGTCAAGACCTCTTTTCTGTTCTCAGACCAGCAGGATGTTTCTGGTCCTTTATATTTAAGACTGAGAGTGGATTTTGGCAACTACATTAGAGCGGTCTCAATGGTCCCAGCTCCTCCATCTCAGCAGATTGCCGCCTAGCCTACTTCTCAAGTCAGTCCACTGTGAAGGTGGCTCTTCCCTTACTCCACTCCAGAGCTTTGTAGTGAAGTGACTCAGACCTGTTCTGCTGCTGGAGCTTACCGACTCCTTTGAAGTAAAATGGCAATCCCTCCCACTCACTTCTGTTCCACTTATCCATGTGCTGAGGCACAATAATAACTCACCTCACTCACCGACTGCCGGCTTTTTTGGGCCCCGTAAGATATAGCATCTTACTACTGGCTCCAGTGACAATGGTGCTGAACTGCTTGCTGGGAACCTACTCTGGTGAAAGCAGCCTCAAAAATAATTTTAATATACTTTATGAACAGTGTGTTTTGTATTCTGATATATATATATATATACATACATGTATATATAAATCAATATACTTATGATTTCAAGATATATACATATAAGAAATCATAAATAAATGACTTTTATTAACTTCTAGATTTATTTATTTATTTTTTTAGGTACCAGGGTACCAGGGTTAGGTACTCATGACCTGACACTTGCCAGGCAGGTGCTTCTGTCTGCTGAGCTAAATCCCCAGCCCCAGATTCTGGATCTCTTAGGGTATGTTCTTGGTGTTTCTACCACATCTATATGATCCACATTTAATGTGAGTGAGTTTTCTAGTCTCCTTTTTTCTTCTTTAGCTAAAGATACTTAGCTGCTTCAGTCACACTTTTCTATGGTTCTATTGTTATTTAATATCAGATACCCTCATAAGCATGGTCGCTTTTAGATATATGAATTCAATTTCATTGGCTAATTTGTCTTCTCAATACTGCCATAGTAGACAAAATTATGTAAATTTATATTTGGGCATTACATGTGTAGAATGAGTCTTACCACATTATTATTCTAGAATGATATCTTGATTAATTTTGATCCTTCAGTTTTCATAAATAAATAATTTTGACAAGAGTTTAAAAAAGCAATTATGTTTTGAAACTATTTGTATAAAATTGACCTCTCTAAAAGTAAATCTTACCACAATATAACTTTCCTTCATTTATATCATGTTAAATTTCTTATAAATACTGTTTTCTAGTTTGTCCAAACATGTGCTTTGTCATGCGAGCCTGATTTTTTTCTAGATATTTTACTTTTTTTGTTAATATTTTAAATGGTATGTTTAACACTGAAGTTTCAATTATTATTGGAATAGACCAATGAAATGCATATTTGTTTACACTTATTTTTTATACCAGTTAACCCCAATGAAATGTGTGTTTGTTTGTACATATTACCTTGTAAAAAGTCATATTGATTTGAATATTGATGTTTTTATATTATTATTGTTTGATCTTGTATGATCTCAATCACCTTATTTTGCAAAATGTTAGGCTTTTTTCTTTAAAATCTGTATTTTTTCCCTCAACTTACTTCATTATCTAGGACTTCCAATGTTATGTAGAATACATAAAACAAAAAATTGGCAAAACACTGAATATCTTGCTCCCTGAGTAGATGCTAAAGGCAATAAATACTGCTAATTTACTTGAAATCCCAAGTGAAAAAACCAAAAGGAAATATATGACTGATTTCCAATTTCTGATTTCCGTGGTTTTTAGAAAATGCTGAAAAATTAAGGACTGTGGCGACGTAGTTTTTTGGGTGGGTACAAGTGTAATGCTGGATCCATAGGGAAATATGTGGTCTCATTCTGAAGAAGAACAGCTAAATCCAAGGAATGAAAGCTGCGCAGCTGAAATTCAAGGGGCTAAACAGTTTCATATTTCTTCTAAAGTGAGAAACCTTGAAAGAGACAGGTTGTATTCAGAAAAAGTCATTGAAATGTAAGCTTTAAGCAGCAGAATATTTCTGAATAATTTACAGTTACTATAAAATTTTTTGTATTTGAATGTGATTTAGAATAGTAACTTGTGTATCATGAACAAATTGAGTCAATAATGAGTTTCAAATCCAATTTCCACTATTTACAACAAAGAATAATTTTGCTTCTGACTAAAGAAGAGTGTCTTGCTGTCATTCAATACCTCCATTAAGAACAACTGTGTTAGATTGCATTTAAAACAAAAGTGAACTAAACAAAATTAAAGACAATAGACAAATTAATTAAGGTACAGAATGAGATCAAAATTGTAGTATACGACTTCTATAAAAGATGAGCCAATGGTTAGCTACATGTTTTTTCAGAGACTTTGAAAATTCCGCCTCAAGATGCTGGAGGTGGATTCTAGGCAAAACCTAGCTGAAGGGCCACAGATATAAATAGGTGGAAAAACTGAAGGGTTACAGAGACAAAAAATTGGTAACTTGAATTTGAGGTTTTGGAAAGAAGGTAGGAAAACAAAATGGAGCCAATGCTGTTCTGTTTACTATTACTGTATTATCCACAAAACTAAATGCTATCAAAACACAAACCACTTTATTATGTTTATGGCATTTGTAGTTTAAGAAATCTTTAGCTGGGTATCTCCTCCTGGGAGAGTCTCATCTGGTTGCTGTCTTATAGCAACTGAATTGAAGTCATCTGCTATTTGTGAGATAAAAGTTACCTTTTCATACCAGCAATGAAGTGATGCCTGTAAGTGCACAGAGTGGCTTAATATGTTATCTAGGTATGGCAGAAAATTGCTCAGAAAGATGATATTGATATATGTAGCATTAGTGACAGTTTTATGCCCAGATCTTTATTGGT
Organism: Dolichotis patagonum; assembly: GCA_004027295.1. Lineage (NCBI taxonomy): Eukaryota > Metazoa > Chordata > Mammalia > Rodentia > Caviidae > Dolichotis > Dolichotis patagonum. The sequence goes on along the minus strand of PVJX010003515.1, from coordinate 87,311 downwards.
CTATCAAGTCATACAACTAAGTAACTCTATTAACTTCCAAGACTCCTTTGATAATCATAGATGTCCTCTAATAGGTCTTTGATAATTCCTCCACAGTTTTATTTAGGAATAATTCAGGCAAAAGGATTGTTGTTTGATTTATATTTTTCCTTTCTCATCTTACTTTTTCTACTACTTTTCTTTTTTCTCTCTATAATTAGTGACTACTGAAATATGAAACTCAAAGTAAAAGACATATTTCGATCATGATGCAAAGAGGTCTATATATTTTTAATAAAAATAGTTATTTAAAATGCTTAAGAAATAACACTAAAGAAAAAAACAATGAAAGTCTTTAATATATAATTAACAATCTCATGTTTAAATAACAGCTGATGGCTTATACATCACATGCAGACTAAATTACTTTTCAGGAACATGGCCCATTGACATTTTTAGTGTTGCCATATTTTAAAATAATGCTGCTTTGTACCACTGGATAAAATTAATTGTTCATTAACATGGTATCATCTAAAATCAGAGACAGTTTGCTGTAATGAAAATTTTGAATTCTGTAATTCCCTTCTCCATTGCTATAGAAAGAAAAAGCTTCTATATTAAAATGATGTAAAAGGGAAAAAGAAAATTTATGATCTAAACTTGCTGCAGATTATTTGTATTGATCTGTTTTGTTTCCATTATGTTGAAGCTGAAGGAAATCATTTGTTACCTGACTTGTCCCAGCTGATTATAATAAATAAATAAATAAATAAGCACAGAACTATTTATCAGACTACTTGAAGGTTTGGTACAGGTGTGTTTAGGTCTGTAACACCCAATATACATTCAGTTTCTATGAAAGAGTGAATATTAGGCTATAACAGTCATAACTTTACATAAGTAAAATTTTGATATGAATGTATACATATATAAAATATTATAATAAATAAATAAATAGATTATATTGATCAGTAGAAAGATTTACTCTTGATTAATATTTTAAATGATTTTTTTATATTTCAGAGTTAAAATTAAAATTTAATATGGGATATGAGCTATGGAAATATTATGAGTCATAATTAAAAGTTAAAAGACCATTATACTAAGGTATTGAAAAAAAAGCTTATTTTCTGACACATGGGTTCTTCTGAGTCTGGCTCTACCCTTTGAAGAATATTCTTTTTGATTCAAAGTTCAGTCATTTAATCTTCTAAATAACTTTTTAAGTTTACTTACATGTAACACTTCTGTTTGTTTTTACATGGGAGAAAGAAAATATTCTTAAGAAGTCTGTAATTTTACATCTGTAAAATTTTCAACTTCGCATGAGTTTTTTCACACATGGTGCAGAATCTTTGATTCTAAAGTTACAAAGGACTAAAACAGTTATTAAAATCTATAAATTTGTCTATTTGTGATAAATAAAATTTTTAAATTATTTCATTATTTGATATCATTTTTGTATATTCCATTGCTTTGAGTTGAGAACTGGGATCTTTCCTTTTTAAATCTAAGAGCTACTGGCTGGAAGAAGACAACTGAAGGCTAAGAAGGCATTCTTTAGATCCAGGCAAGTGCCTGGCAGGCTATGGTGGCAGAAGATGGAGGCAATGTAAATGGAGGCCAGTCATGGTGGCCTTGGCACCTTGGAGAGCCAGAACTGGAGAGGTATATTATAAGCCTCATGTTATTTTTCTCAGGGAACCATAATGATACTGGAAGGAACAGAGAAACAGGCTGTCCCAGAGTCAAATCTGTTGCTAGGGCCTCCCTTAAAATAGTGGAAGAGTTCCCAAATCCTTGTTGCATAGAGTAGCAGTACAAAAAGGATGTATGAGTTGGGAACTGCAAAATGCAAGGCGATGGCTGCATTGCTGGAAACACAGTCTTGTCCAAGGTGATTAGCAGTCTGTCTGGTTGATGTGTGACTGGATAGCTACTTGTGCTTCCTGTGACATCTGACAGAAATGGAGCAGGGTCACAATAAGGTGGGTTGGCTGATAGCCAGGCCCGGGGTGAGTCTTTAGCTCATACATCTGGGAGGAGAGTTTTCAGAATTTCAGGACTGTGGTTATCTGTCTTAGGCTGACGCAGGTGTCATCTTCTTTTCAGGGAACAGACAGAGTTGAAAGTTTAAGGTTAAATGAGAGGGAGGCTAACTAGCTGGCACAAAAGAAATGGTTGCTTCTAACTTCAAGAGGAGGTCTCTTCCAAGAAGTAGTATGGAGGTTGGCTTATAAAGGTTGTTTGGTGAGATGTCCTCCCAGGCATCAAGTTTGTGCCTGGAAGAAGGGGTGAGAGGCAAGAATCCCAGTTGCCCTGGTGATGGTAACTTTTCGACAGAAGAATTTGAAGGCAGAGAGTTTTGTTCCATTGTCTACCAAGAAAGTCACAGGTTTGCCCCTGACTTTTGCAATGACCACAGGCTCTAAGGGCTGCAACCTGATAGAGCTTGGTCTGTCCTGTTTATGCCTCACAAGGCAAGAAGAGGTTTACACTGAGGTGGGCCTGGATAGCCAGGGTTGTTTGTATTTCTCAGAGGAAGGGAATATTTATTTTTGTGTCCATAGCCCTTATAATTCATAACAAGAGGGTATGATCATCTACCAGATTGGATTTTCTTATGGATAACAGATGCTTTTATTATGTTTCTGGGTAACAGTGGTCAATGAGTCATTTGTTCCCATTTAGATGTATATAGCAGCGAAAGTTAGTGGGAGGCAAATAATGCATTGTCCATCTCTGTGTCTTCCAAATTAGTAATATTTTAACAGTCAACTAAGTGCAACTAAATGCAAGTAGCTGGTTTATTTAGTGGTTTCCCCAGTAATGCTTCTAGATAAATTTATTATCACTATGAACTTGAATCATAATACAAATGGCAGATGTGTAAAAATGTGCTCATTTTTGCACAGGTAAAACTAACTGTGATATTGAAGTCTAGAACAGGATGAAATTAATTCTGTAGGTTATGAGAGATATGGTAGAGTCACAAAACAGATAGCTTTGAAATCCAGGCATAAGAATTTAATATCATAGTCCTATTGGATATTTTACTGCCCACATAAATGAAATGAAGTAATCTATTATAATGTTGATTTAAATTTTTGTATTATAGCAATTTTCCACAATAAAATTTTATTGAGTGAAACTTTATGGCAAATAGTATAATAACCATTTTTAATTTGCTAGAGCATCATTATTGAAGTTAACTTGACAATTGTTTAGAATGGTAGTCTTTTTACCAAAAAAGAAATCCTATTGTTTTCAATTTTTGCCCTTAACATTGTTTGGTATATATTTTCATTCACTGCTTTATTCTATGAGGTTTAAGACTACGAAAGAAATAAAAGAAAAAAATTACTTGTGACATAAAATGCACACAGAGGATGTGTGTGTGTGTGTGTGTATAACTGTTTTAGGTACATATACATATATATTTTTTCATATAACTGCTTATATATCTTTTTATTTCCAAAAATAACGATTCTAATTTCAAAAAAGTAAGACACAAGAGAAAAATTACTTGTCTAGGGATATTGATAAATATTAAAGGAAACTGAGAGAAGTTATATTGGCTTCATTAAAATAGAAAAATTGAAATATCATTAATAGAGTCTCTCAAGATGTTTGTTTTTCACAGATATGATACAGAAACAACTCCAAACACACCCAGATACCTTTGACAAAGGGACCAATCACCTTCATTGGAAGGAAGATAAGCCACTTTAATGTATGGTGTTGGGAAAGCTGGCCTCCCTCATGCTGAAGATTAAAAGACTCATATCTATCACCATGAACTAAACTAAAAATAAAGAAATAAATATAGAAACAGAAGCTAAATCTGTTGGAAGGTAGAATAGGTAGAACTCTTAGAGAAATCATGTTGGCAAAGACTTTGTAAACAAAACCCTTATTACACAGGATAATGATATTGAGAAAGCAGCCCACGATGTTCAGATGCCATTTCTGCTTATCAAGCAATGCTTTGTTTTCCTCTTTGCTCATATCAAACCTCTACCAGAGAGAATTTCATAAGGTGTTGCTATATATGGTACCTTGGTATTATAATATTACACTGTCTCTAACAATTTATGCTCAGTTATGGTCACTGTTGAATAATTCACTTCCAGAATCTCATCTGAACAGCTTCTATCAATTGTTTTAGCTTAAGTCTACTCTAAAAACCAGAAACTAATATAAAGGGTTTGTGATGGATGAGTGATACTTTGAAACAACAGAGAGCGAGTGGTGAATTGGAAGTATTTTTCCTCTAAGAAGAGCTATGCTCTTTGCTTTCAGAGTTATCTACAAAAACCACAGACTGATGCTTTTATTAGACAGTATTAACTCTAGCACATTTATACTTGTGTCCATGTGAGTGTAGAAATCCATATTAAGTTTAAAATACAGCTTTAGGTATAGCCAAGACGATGTTGGTGGATGCCAAAAGATTTCTGCATCCTCCCTGAAGAACTGGTGATTTAGATGAGATCTGAAATACATCAAAGAGTTAACCTTCAAGAGTGTATTGTTACTCTTTAAAGAAGATATTGATAGGTTAGTATGAAAAATGAGTTTTAGGTTAAATAACTTTAAAATTACAATACATTACTTGTATAGGGTGAATGCCTATAATTTCACCCCTTGGAAGGCTCAAGTAAGACAATGGTCATGAGTTTTAGTCCAACCTGGGATACATAGCAAGTTCAAGGCTAGTCTGAACTGCACAGTGAGACTTTGCCTCAATCATTCATTCATTTATTCATTCATTCAAACAATAAAATACATACATATATACATACATACATACGCACACACCAATCCAAGTAACTGGATTAGTGAGTGGCAACACTATTCAAAAATACTGATAACAATTCTAAAAATTAAAGGAACAGGTAGCATGTAAAACATCCTACAATGTTTACAATAAAGGACATTTTATTATAAAACATCTTGACTATCTAATACCCAAGGAGTGAATTGTGGAAGCCATTCTAGAACTCATGAACTAGATCACTCTGATACTTTGTTTACTAATATCATGAGAAATTTATTCTAGATTTAACACATCCACTGTTTCCAATGCCTTCAGGGTTTATAATTGTCATTTTTCAGCAATTGTCATGTTGGTGTAAGTTACATCACTTTGTAAATGCTTTTATTTTTAGTGAAAACTCATTTGAAAATGTCATCTACCACATTACTCACATCTTCATATATCAAAACCTAGGCAGTAATTGCTTCTCAGAATTCATATCAGAAAAAGTGTTTATGCTTATAAGATGAGCTCTAATCTAGCTTTGCTATGAGAGAGCCCAGTACTAAGTGCCATGTTAAATTGTAACTATAAGTTCATTTTGATAACATTGAAGTATTTAAATAGAGCTTCACTCTTTAAATGTTTGCTTGTTCTGTTTCATACTGTATTTCAGTAAGCTAACTTTTCTACTTGAAAAAAGAATGATTTAAGTTAATTCACTACTTATAGTAAAAAGATACTATAAACCTTAAATAAATATTTCATTAATATAAAAGTTGAATAATACATTGATGCAATGCAGAGACTCTTGGCTAATTTTCCTATATTCTATAGAATGTTTATAAGCAAAACTACTTTCTACTTTTCTTCCTAAGTAATATGAAGAACATTTTTGTTGACACCCAACTGTTCTTTAACTTCCTTATCTTTAAGGGGAAACAAATCTAAGATGAATCTCTGTTAGAGAAACGGCTATTATGATGCAAAATATGGTTTGCTATGACTGCCAGGACATGATTCATTGTGTTTTCCTATTTCAAATTCACAGGGGAATGTTCAACATCTCTGAATATAAACATGGACAGCTTCCATAACATCTGCTGCTAATTTCTGCCAGCTGAAATGTGATAATGATGATGAATATTTCTGTTGTTGATGCAGATACATTGGTCTAACTAAATTAACTTGCATACTATGGGTATGTAATTGAACACACATGATTTGTAATATCACCTGATTCACTTTATGTATAATTACATTTCTCATTGTCCCAATGTACTTATTTTTTGTGACTTAGGACTTTTAAAGTAAAAAATAATTAGTATCCATTGGAAATTGGGCACAGTGTGTCACATCAACAGTAGTGTCCATTTATTTCATCATCACCATATATTTGTGAAAGCAAAATTTAATTGAAAGTGACACATTGAGGATATGAAGCAGCAACTATTGATGTATAGGAAAGTTAAAAAGTCATTCAACTAGTATATCCTTAAACTACCTTCTAAAATTTATTATTTTGTTATGATCAGATAAATATATATTAAAGATAGGCTACATAAGTCAAAATTCTAAAAGGCACTAAAAATAAAAGACTTTAATATAAAGTAAATGTTTTAAATATGCAAATTTTATATATAGAACCTATACAACATAAAAATGCATTGTAGCTTAGTAAATTTAAGTAGAAATTTGAAGCTTTAATTATAGAATTGATTATGATAATAACAATGGTAACATTTTATATTCATAAACTCCAGGAAACAAGGACTGGAATTTTATGTGCCTTTTTACTTGAGAAAGATGGCAATAATTTTATGACTTTTGTAACTAGAATAATTCAGTTTTATTCAGGTTCTCAAGGTTAGAATATTAGTTCATGTTAAGTTATTATATACTTGCCTAGTGAAAGACTTTGATTCAAAGTCCTTGTGATTCATGATTTAACTAAATATCTAACTCTATTTAAATATCATTTAACTACTTATTTGGGCATATCTGATAGTTTGGCTAACAAATTGGGACAGACACTATTATATTCACAACAAACATTTTACATTTAATATTGCAACATTAGTATAACTGAAAAGATATTCATAGCTGATTAACAAGGGAAATGATAAACTTTGGAAGATGACAATTCTACTTTCTAACAAACTTTTTTTCAAACACTCAAACTTCAGGATGAATCTCCTTAATTAATTATTGCAGTGTCAGTCGAAACAATTTTCCATTCTCCTTTATTTTGATTATGAAACCTACATAGTTCCTTTTATTATTCACCAATAGAACATAATAAAGGTATTAATAATAGGTGTACCTGAGAAAATCTTTATATCTGTGATCTTTTAAAAAATAATTTGTGATCTCCTAGCATGCAAATCAACAATTAATGCTTGAGAACTATTTGCGAGTCATCTATCATTACATCTCAGTTTATACCATTCCTACCTGTTGGGTAGCTTTTGTCACTTGGAAATATATGTTGCTAGATACTACTGTCATGGTTTATGTCGGTGGCCCCCAGCCCTCATGTATTTGCATTGCGCATTTGTGATTGGTTCATTGTCTAGCGCTTGGATTGGTAGTGTCAGTGCTACACCCTCCTAGGGGGTGGAGCCAGGATGTGATGTAATGGCAGGAAGATGGGGTGTCTCTCTCTTGCTGGTTTCTGCCTTGCTGTTTGCAGCTGCCATGAACCGCGGCCCGCCATGCCACCCTGCCTTGGAGCCAATTGAGTATGGACTGAAACCTCCAAAAGCTGTAAGAAATAAACCTTTCCTTTCCCAACTTTGTGCATCAGGTATTTTGTCTCAGAAATGAGTAAAAAGTAACTAAGACAACTACCTTGATCACTTTTCTCATGTTTCATTTCACTCCTCTTTCTAAATGATGAATGTCCAATAGTCATTTCCTTACATACTCTGGAACTCAGTAATTTACTATTTTCTTTCAATTACTCTCCTTCATTCTTTCTAGTATTATGTGTTCATTCAATAATCTATTGCTTTATACTTATTCATAGACTAAAAATATATAATTCCAAACATTTATATGTTCTATGTGTCCAGTTAAGATTCTTTCAAAAGGTCATGTCATATTTCATTGAAGATTATCTTTATATAAGCCCACTAAAGATATCAGGATCAGGAATTTATCCAGGTGAGACCTTCTGTGATTTATTTAACTTCTATAAAATTAAAATTTTTCATATGCAATAGTTTCATGTCACTCTTTCTGGTTCTCTATTCATTTGCCATACACTTCAAATAACCCTGTTATAAGCCCCCAGTTTATTTATGCTTTGTGTTTTTAGCTGATATTGTGTTTCTGATTCTTTTTTGTGTGTGATTTAGAGCATCAATATGCAGAAGAGAGTTCATGGACCTTGTTTGCAAACTGCTTACGCTGTTTAAGGAATAGTAAGTATCTAAAGAGAGTGCATTTGGAAACTTGTAGCAATTCTATATTGTTATATTTTGACAATATCTTGTAATTTTTCTATTATCTGTTAATATTTATTATCTATTAATAGAATTTATTATTATCTACTGGTTTTCAGTTCTATCAATTTAAGTTTCTAGAAATCAATCAAAATCAATTCTTCAAAAGGTATTCTTAGGCATAGACACAGTACTTTCATGCTCATTGAAGTAAACAGTAGATTATTTAACAGTTGCCTTTCAGTGAGTTTTCTGACCTGACTGAGGACAAGGTTGTCAAGAGCAATAGTGTAGAAAATGCATCTTAAAAAAGTATGCCTATGTCACATCAAAAGACTGGGGTGAACGTATATAGTGTAAAGGCAGTTCTAGGTATTACAAATGATACCCAAAAAGACACAGAAACTAAGATCTAGTCACCTGTGAACCACTTTTGAGGATTGGAAGGAGACAGAGAAAAATAAAAATTCCTGAGCAGAAATCCGGTCTGCATATTCATTCAGATTTTAGCTTCAGAATAATTTCCAAATTTATTGTCACTCATTTTAAATGCTGTCATTAAATAAATGGTTAAATTTCATAAAATTACTAATAAATATATGAGGTAGTATGTTGACAGAGTGATATATAAATAAATACAAAATTCATATACTGAGGTAACCTGTAAATTCTGAGTAAAATAAAATAATAGTTAACAAGTCTTTCTTTTGGAGAGGGATGGAATGAGACAAAAAGAAGGAAAAAGGGGAAGAGAATAGTAAGGTAGTTTGATCATAAAAAATACATTTATATGTCCTAAAACTCTAATAATGGAAAAATTAAAAATCTCCAAAATATCTAAGTGACAATTTTCCCCTTCACCAGAAATTTATCCACTTAATATTTTGTCACAGGATGAAAGGATACTATAATAAAGAAGTTGTTCCTAAGAATGCACCTGTGAATGTTGTACATTTCCGCATCATGTTTTCGTAGTAGCAATGATGAAATTGCTCAGTTATAGTTATTCTGTTTGTCCTTAAAATAAAGCAGCCATTGTGCATGAGGTTTATTCTATTTGCCAAATCCTTGAGGTTCCTTTTTTTTTTAATTCACCTGCTAAAAATTGTAGAGGTACACAATTGAAGTCTAAATTCCTCTATGGTGACAAATGAGAGGGAACACTTTTTCATGTCTTTTGGCCATGATCATATCCTCTGTGTTTAAGTATTTTATCAGTATTTTGTCTATTTTTACCATGTGGTCTCATTAACATATATAATATTTTATAATGAATTCTGGATATATATATTTTTAGTCAGCATTAGTGTTTAATACAGTATCCTGCATTTGTAGTGTCAATCATGTCTTTTGAAGAAAATGTTTTCAATTTGGATTTCAACCACCTTATCATCTTTTTATTTATACTTGCTAAATTTAATCTTATTTGAGTAGCTGTTATATCATCTGGCATAAGCTAGAATATATTTCAATATATTTTCATCTGAAGATTTTATTGTATCTTTTTTTCACATTTTGTCCACACTCCCTCTTGCACTGGTTTTGTATAGGCTGAGAGTTATGTGAAAATACTGATATTTAGTCCACCTTTAGACTGTTGGCATTACAAACCGTTTGTTTGTTCATTTGCATATGATTCAATTTGTCCAGTTTAGTATCTCTCCATAGGTTTGACCCAATTATTTTGATTTTTTGTTGTCTGCATATTGTTTAAAAGTACTGATCATTTGTTAATATGTTGGTTCAATCTAAAGTGAGTAAAACCTGCAGTAAGGTGTACTTCATGATTTACTGTTTCTTGGTGATTGCTTCTCAGTGTATTTTTTTACCTAGTTAAAGCATTGGAGACAGTCTCCTGATTCTGCTCTTTCAATTTCCACACTAATTGCTTAACCTGTGGGTTAATGACAGTTTTACTTATTGTTCAGTGCAAATCCAGGAGAGACAGGGCTAGGTCAACCAGTCTGTTTTTCCAAATGGGCCCTCTGTCACTACTTGTATCATTCGGGCTAGTTTCTATCTTGCTTAAATCCTAAGGTGTTTATTATAAAAAAAATTTTACTCTTAATGCTTTAGTTTCAGACATCAGAGCTTTCATTTTTTCAATATATGAATATCTGACTCCTTTTCTTTTTTGGTTTTCTGTGTTTTAAGAAATTAGTTTTATGTTTTTCCATGCTCCTATAATTTATCTGTTGTTATGTTTTGATAACCTATAATCTGTCATTTCCTAAAATTTGAGTTAAAAATTAGATATAGCTGCTTAATCTGTTTACTATCCAATCTTTTGTGATTATTTATTGTCATATTTGTGTCCCTTATTTGAATATATATATATACACATATATATATATATGCATTCCACACACACATATGGAAACATAGATACATATGTATATACATACATGTTTATTTGAAAACTGATAAATGCATACTTACATGATGTGTCATAGATATTTATATGGATGTATAGATGAAAATAGATATGTTTAAACTTATGTATTAGAGAACCATATATATATATTAGGTCATTCATTTTGTAAATATTTACAAAGAAAATTTTCTTCATACAAAATGTTTAATTTTATACTTCCTTGAAGTATTTTAAAATATGAATAACACTCTTTCAAAAACTGTTTAAAATAAAAAAATATGAATTTTTTTATTCACTAGGTGAATATTTAACCAATGTAAACTGAAACTAAATTTATAGTTAGGAAAGACAGGTGAAGAGGAACATATTGGCTAGTCTGTGTGTATCAATTCTGTAATCTTTAGAGCTATTTCTAATCACTGACATGATTGGCATCAGTGTAGTATTATTGATCCTGTGTATAATTCATTCATTATGTATAATGTATAATATAATGCTTACAGTTGTCTCTGTAGCTTTTTCTAATTATTTTTAATACTTGTAGGTAATGGCTAGCTTCTATCAGGCCAGCTGAAATTAATTCATTAATGTTTGTTGTAATCATTCAAAACACTCTCAGCAGGTCAAAAGCATCAATGTTCTCCTAACTAGTTATTTTCAAGAATATACACATTATTATAATGGTGAAACCTCTTTAAAATCTCTTTTCAAGTACTATAATTCAAAACAATGATGTGCTGAATGTTAGAAATAGTCAGCACTTACATAACCGATGGTGTACAACTAGAAGTGACACATACAGAATTTTAAAACTTTCTAATTTGTTATTAGTGCAGTTTTCAGAGAAGTAGCTTACTGAATACTGAATATGGTAGACATTTTACTAAACTTCTAATTTAGATGACTATTAAACAATAAAATACTTCCTACTTTTCTATTCTTATTCACCATTCATCAAATTTCCTATAACATGATTATCTTCTAAAGTGAAGAAATATAATATGAACACTACAATGCTTATATTTTTATATTTATATCTAATAATAATGTGTTTCACTAAAATATGCAAGTAGATTTGAAAGTATGACACTAATATCATAAATACAGTATGAAGTCAGAAAAAACAATATTATAAAATTAATAAGTGGTATTCAAATTACTTTTTATTACAATCTATGTTTAAGAAGTAGAGGACAGTGAATACAAATATATTTTATAAAAGTTATAAACTGTATTTCGTCTGTGACCTGAATTCAAAGGTAATTTGGAAACTGATTAGCAAATCAAATTACTTAACAGAAACATGATTAGAAGGGTCTGTAGTTGGAGTATGGAGCGCAGAAACCAGACACTGACTTAAATGATTGATGAAATAATCTTCCAATATTTTAATTGAATAAAATAATTAGAAAATTTTCAATTACTGAAAGAATTCACATATAAGACATGGGCTAGAAATTCCAGAAGTTAATTTATGCTGTAGGGCACAATAGACAAAATGTTTCAAGACAAAATGTTACTTGGCATGTTGGTTAGTTCTTTTCAATGGAAATTTGACCAAAGTGATGTATAATTTCCCCTCCAAGGAAGTTAAAGCTCACTAGGTGTTCTCTATGTCTTTTTTTCTTTCTCTCCTTTGCTTGCTGTTTGGAAGTAAATAATCCACAGATCTTTCAGACCTCAGGGACTCATCTAGCCACCAATGAGAGAATTTATCCCACTGAATAACAGACCATAGAGATGTTCAGTCCTACTGTTCTTATCAGATAATCTACTTCACTAATTTCAAATGATATAGTAGCAGTTCCTTTAAAAGATTAATGAATTCTTACTGTCTGTCTTCCGATGAGAAATTCAAATTTACTTATATCTTACTGGGATGTGATACATTTTTACAATCACAGGCTTCTTAAAATCTATTTATCCCTTCAATTCCAGGCTGAGGGACCTGTAGGCCTCTCCACCTACATCCTAGGCTGCCTCTTTGAAGACTTCCTAGCTGGTGTCTCATATTTCCTTAAATGTGAGTCTATCACAGAGCTAGTCCTTAGTCTTCTGCATGGTCATTACTTCTGTGCTGCATGATTTCTCCAATGCGCATCCACATTCCTTACATCTCAGATCCCTAATTCTTTGTGAATTCTAGTCTTTATACTCAACAGCATCACTTGATTTTAAGGATTGCATAAACCTTGCATATTCAAAAGCAACTTTTTATTTCTCTCCAAATTACTTCTCTTTCTAATCTTCTCCACTTAAGTTTATGATTGTAGTCATCTAGTTATTTAGTAGAAAGCTCAGAGTTATCTCTAATTTTTCTTCCCAGCAATTCCTGCTTCTGACAAATTGGGCTGTTTCTCCAAAGTGTATCCTACCACTATTTCCACAGCTACTTCAGCAAATGTCAGCACATTTTTAGATTTAAGAATTTTAAGCAAGATGATGACATGACCTGATTTATAACTTTAAAAAGCAATGATCTTCCAATTAGCCTTTTGTTCTTGTTCTTGATTCTCTTACACTATAGCAAGAGTGACCTTTTCAAAGCAGAAATTAAATTATATAACTTGTCTGCTTAAAAATCTCCAGGTGAATTTTACTATGTTTTCATAAAATCTAAATTTATGTCATGGTGTTTCATCACCTTCATCTACTAGCATTACATGTGAACTGGTACAAGGCTGGGACAGATCGTTACAGCAATTTGATGAAATGTTTAAATTTGAATGTTTTCAAAAGTGCTCAACAGTGATTGTAGTTTAGCAACAAGATGAAATTTAACAATGACAAAAGCATAGTAAGAAGATAACAATTCCATGGTCTATATTTTTTGTAGTTTATATATTTCATATTCATACTGACTGAAATTTTTAATCAGTGTGAAATAGTCTTATTTCATCTTATGTGATAAGATAAATAAATGTTATATAATAGATTTATTGTATCTGCCTGAAATATAGCAATTATTTGCTTCCTGGGAGACCTGCTTCAACTAACTGTTGACTTGTAATCCTTTTTCTGCACAGCAGCAAGAGTGACCTTTTGAAAATATAAATCAGATCATGTCAGCTCTCTGCTTAGTACTCTTAACAGGCATCCCACTGCCCTTGAGAAAAACAAAATAAAACAAAGTAAATAAAACAACATTGCTGTGGCATTAAGATACTACTTGATTTGATTTATGGTTCCTTTTATGACCTTTTCTCAAGACTGTCCCTCTTGTTCTTAGTCCACAAGCTCCACCCACACTGTTTTCTTTGCTGCTTTTGGGTGATGATAGGCCCTTTTCCTGCATCTATTTGTTGATATTTGTTGATATTTGTCCTGGCAGAAAACCGTTCTTCATAAAGCCACAAAGTGAACCTCTTCTGCTTTCAGTTCAGCTACCATCTCTAGAGGAAGTTTTGCCTCAGTGCTTATTGTAAAACAACCCTGTATCCCAACAGTCTCCCTCATATCACCTATAGAATTGATAAGAATCTGAAATCACTGTTCATATTTACATTTTGTTGACTTTAACTGTTTGTATTTACTCCACTTGAATTTAAATTCTCATTTTTTGTGATTTCTTTTTCTTCAGATAAGATTCCACATGTAATAGTTGATCAATATGAAAAATATTGACTAGTCACACAATTACTGGTTTAAGTTTAGCCATGATTAAAATCTCCATGCAGGAAAAGATTGTTTGATTTATCTTACTCTAGCAAATCAAACTCAACGCAATTAAAAAGATAAAGCACACATCTAAAAACTATTCGGTTTTAAGATGCAACTACTAATAATAATCAGAATGAACATCAATGGCCAGATTGAAATGAATCCATTAATTCCCATGGAAACATTGAACTGATTGTGAAATATCTTTATTTTTAGCAAAGATGAATCATTTTTTGAAGTAAATATCATGAAAAATTCCTCATAGTTCTTAGAGTTTCCTCTGCATTGCATGATTCACAATGAAGTTAGTACTGAAGTTAGAGTTATCTATAGAATTTTAAAAACAATAACAATATTTAGATTTAACTCCTGATTAATGGCATCAGTATCTTTGGGTTTGGCATGCAGGCAGTCATAATTTTAGAAAACTTCTCCAAGCAATTTCCCCAAAATGGGAAAACACAGTCTTTAGTTGGAAGACATTTTTTTCTTTTACTCTGAGTTGAAAGTGGATTAGTGATTGCACTTCATGTAATTTTTAAGATAAAATCTTAAAATACTATTTCCCTTTTTAAAAGGTTTAGTCTGCATATTTACACATGTATGTGTCAGAAATATTTTTCTTTATACTACAATAGAGTTCCTCTATTGAAAAATTTTTTCCTCTAGCCTTTATACTTTAGGAGTTAAAATTTTATATCAGTAATGTTGTGTTTCATCAAAATGGCAGGTGTTACATATTGTTTTGTTATTTGCATTTATAGCATCATAGCCTTATCTGAAAACAGTTTATTAGAACTAATCATTCAAGAATGTGAAAAAATGTGAAAATTGAATGCATCTCATTCATTTTATTATGTAGAAGATTCACACAAGATAGTCTTTATGTCTCATATAGAAATAACTAAAAAAATGAAAATGTGAATATATATGTTAAATATAAATATGAACATTTATAATATAGTTAAAGCATAGTTTTTGTTCTCATCTTTGTGGTATCAGATAGTGTGTTTTCTTCTCCATACAGAAGAACGTAGTCCATGTTAAACTCTTTCACAGAAGTAACATGGGGAGAGGAATAATTGATTATCAGTTTATCATTCTCAATGTGTGCTGAAAACTACTTCCTAGGCACACATATTTAGAAAATTGTCATTATTTATTGTATCACAGAAGATATATATATATATATATATATATATATATATATCCAGAAAAAGGGAGAACTTAGATGAGTATATTCCATGTCTGGTTATATCACTGATAGTTTAAAAAAAACAAGATAAATTTTCTATGATTAACCAAGAAATAAAGGGAACTGTTTGATTCATTTTATTTCAGTTCAAATGCCTTAGTATTCAGTCAAAATATACATAAGATTTTAATAAAATGGAGAATGTCAGAGGATATTTTCTTAACATATGCAATCGTTAAGTATTTATTATTATTATGCTATACTTACCTGTATATATCTTGAGAAAAAAGTACTGTTGGTATCCACTACAACGATACTCAAGCAGTATCTGCAGGTAAAATGTATGGGAATCTATCACTGAAGCAATTATTCTAGATGATGTTTACATAGATATAAAATTGAAATACAATGCCATACATTTAAAAAGAAAAACAATCAAAATTTCTTAATCATGAAAACAATGACTCTGCAGAATTTATTAATTATTCACAAGAAAACAAATCTGCTTACTTTGGGAGTGATGGAAGAATTATTTTAAAATATGTTAAAAATGATCACTAGAGTCATTTTCATAATGAGTAAAAAAGTTTTAAAGAGGTACATTAGCCCTTCTAATGGAAAATACCCAGATTTAAATCCATCTACAAATTACTTATGTTTATATTATAGCATATGTTTCAAAATTTATTTTGCCCCTTCCAGTAACATCAATTCTTCTGAAATCGAATTCCATAATATGTATTCTTTAAACTATGTGACTAATGAGATCTTGAAGTTTTTGCTAGATGTCAGGGTGATTTCCATCATGGAGAAGCGCTAACTATGGGTATTGTCCTCACTGGAGATCAATTCCAATTATACGATAGATGCGCATCAGTCCTCCCTGAGACATGTTATAACTACATTTCTTGTCTGTGATATCTTGTCACTATACCTTGTCAGATGAGAAGGATACATTTTACATCTTTTAAAGCAAATTAATAGTTCAGATGAGTTGCCTCGAAATTATAGTGAAACCAGTACCTGAGATAATGTGTTTTTTTTTGAAAGGTTAACTTGACGTATGGAGAGAATTTGGTGTGCTGCGTTTCTTCACGCGGAAGCAGCATTCTCCCAAAAGGGCTAACCCTCGTGTGATTATTCTGGCATACGGAGCTCACCTTGACAGCATCCACATTCACATCTGCAAATGGCATCTTTCATCAAAAGAAATGAGACCTTAAAAGAAAACGCTGGTTTTGTTCTCACAAAATTAAATTTTGAAAGTCTTAGTAACTGTAAATGTCTCTTTTAGCCATGATATTCAGAAAATGCAAACCACATTAGTGGAATCTAGTGATTACTTCTGTATTTCTAGGTGGTGTGATTAAACTAGAATCATATGTGTTCTGAAAGCTTTTCATCAATGTTTAATAATGATTACTATGACATTGTCAAAATAGCTAAGAAAATATAACAAAATGAATTTCATACTCAAATAAGTTAATTATGCAAATTGCCATCAAAGCACTAAATACAGAATTTATAAAAATTAAGTTTGGGGCAATTGTATTGTTTGCTTTAAAAAATTTACTTTCATGTTTTATCTTTCCTTTCAACCTGTGCTATCATCAAACTCATTGTCAAGCCTGAAAAGATACTGTTCTATTTACTGAACAATTCATTTCTCTTTTTCTAATTGTAATATTTTAAATTATACCATGTGTCAGGATAAAACCCTTCCATTTGCTTTTGAAGTAATTTTACAGGAATGCAGATATGTTTAT
Source organism: Dolichotis patagonum (assembly GCA_004027295.1). NCBI lineage: Eukaryota > Metazoa > Chordata > Mammalia > Rodentia > Caviidae > Dolichotis > Dolichotis patagonum. The sequence continues at coordinate 70,132 of PVJX010003515.1, read as the reverse complement.
TTGTTTGAAGAATTTGTGTGGCTACTTTTATGCTGCAAGGTAGGGCTAAGTAGTTTTGACAAAGATTGTTCATAAACAATGAAATATTTATTAACTGGCACTTTGCTGACATGTCAGTGATATATATATATATATATATATATATATATATATATATATATGAAAGTGGTCAGAGGATGAGAAAACAAAAGAGGGTGGAGATTAAAGTTAGGGACACACATATGCACACACATGTATATGCTATGCATGACCACACACATACAAAAACTTCTGATTTGTTACTCATTATGTTCTTTTCCATCAGCTTTTGTGTACGAGTGTGTGTGTGTGTGTGTGTGTGTGTGTGTGGTACTGGGGACAAAACCCAAGGCCTTTACATTAAGCTGCAGCCCCAACCTCATACACCACCATGATTGGATTCCATCATTTTGAATACAGTATGAAATTTATACAGCATGTCTGTTTTCTTAATTTTAGTTTTTCTTTAATGTAGTTGTACTGTATTCCAAACTATTTAATGTGCTTTCTAAATTTTTTCTTCTATTCACTTCTCTCATCATTCAGCTTCTTTTTACTTTACTAGATAACACAAAGCCAAAACATAAGCCCAAACAAATGAACAAAAACCCCCCAAAATCCAAAAGAGACACCAACCTCAGCATACAACAGAAATGTTTGGATGCATATCTACATAGCTGGTTTGTTCATTTTTAGCTAAAGTGAAAGGAAGATCAATAGTAAAGCTACCTATAATTAGGAAAAGGTAGGAAGTTCTGGGCACTGATAGGAAAAATGTCTCAGTTTACAGTTCTTCCACATGAACACAAAACCACCATTGCATTGCAGTTCTGCTTAACTAACACTCTTGGCCATTTGAGTATCTGTGAGCCCACTGGACAGAGGGTGTGGAACACACATATCTTGCATGCACGTGGGAATGTTGAAGGCAAATCAATCAAGATGATTTTGAACAGAATATGTAGCAAATTTCCAAGTATAACGGATTGCCATTGGGCACACTGATAGATTTATACATATTTTAACCTTTATTTATATTAAATGTAATTTAAATTTTTGAAATATTTTACAAACATCTATTTTCTAGGCAAGCTTAATTAATGAAATATAATTGAATTTATTTATAGCAACACTATAATTTTAAAGCAATGTTAAATCATTATCCTTAGTATTTTGCACATTTAAACTTTTGCATATTTGTTAAAAACTTAAATGCTTCCTTCCAAAAGAGGAAATTTAAATTTTTTATTTGAAGTTCTTTACATGAAAACAACCTGTATGCTTAAACATTGTCTACAAAGAATGTCACAATTTAATGTGTTTTATAATCATCTGTAGGGCTTTGGTAAAGTGTTTGAAGGCAGTCCCATAAATTATTTTTAGATTATGATATTAGAGGGCAAATAATCATACTTTCTTTCCTTCTGAGTTTGAAATAAACTGACAGGCACATTCAGGAGTTGAACAGATGGAGATAAAAATGTTGCTTTCTACTGACGGTGCTATGCAGAATGGAATTCTGGTGGCAGCTAAATGGGCTTTACTCGACCAACCTCTGAGTCAGAGAGACATTCCCAGCCTAGTACTCACAGCAAGATGGTTGTAGGGTTCTACAGAAGAGGAAGCCTCCCACCAGAATTCACCCATTTTATCAGTAGACTGACTACAAATTGAAAGCTGGGGTGCTAATGAGGATCTCCTAGGCCAGTGGACAGAATAAATCTCGCCTTCTCTCAGAATAAAATGAGATTTGAGGACTGATAACTAAGGTTACTTTATTGTGAATACTTCCATAAGCAGCAATGTTTCTGATTCCGGAAGGTATTCCACATCAATCTCTATGGCTAGTTTTACTTTCCTTCGTAATGTCTCAGAACTTAAAAGAAAATTTCCTTTGTTTCACCCTAGTGATTGCTCTCTAGTTTATAAAAAGATGTAATATTATAAATAGAAAATTCTCTTCTATTTTTAGTTTTGTGCTTTTACAAGAGGAGATCAAATTTTATCAACCATTTTATCTTTCACTTTAGTGAAAATATTTCATAATTTTGCATACTTTAATATGCTTTTTTATTATTTTAGTTTCTTAGTACATATGTGTATTACATAATACAACATTCCCTGGGTGGAGTTGGTACATACATGTAATACATTTTAATTCTTTTTTCCTCCCTTTTTCCTTCCCTCCTTCCCTGCCACCCATCTTTTAATCCCCTATCTTTTCATACTTTTGTTCATATTTGAAGTACCTAATGTCAGTCTCCAAATTTCTTATATTTTTCATCCTTATTTTTACATTCAGTGTCTTTGAATCAGAATTTAAGGAAAAGGTCCACACATTGCATTGGGTTGTTATGTATTTCAAATGTTCTATAGTTTTTAATATTTATTTTACCTCTTGAAACTCCATTTTTTGAATAACTAATTGTCTTTATTCAATTAGATAATTTTACAGATGGGAATTTTTTTCAGTATATTCTGCTGCCTTTAACATATTACTAATTTTCATGAATTTGTTGTAGTAATAGTATGTCTGAGGCTTAATAAGATTAAGCTATAAATTGTTGGACAGAATATTTTGTAGCGAATGTTGAGTATTTTCTTACCTAAGCTTTTTTTTTTCTGTTTGCTTCTTTGGGATTTTGACAATGGTGAGTTGGTTCAGTTGTCACTTGTATGCTTTATTCATTATAAATTTTCCAAACAAATTTTCAAGTACTTTTAGTAACCATTGATGGTTATTGGCTATATCCATTGCCGTAGTGAAAGTTATAAAATAATACTTTGGTCAATTATTTTTATTAGCCCCAAATTTCAAATATTTATCATTTCTTGCTGATGCACAAATAGTCTTGAAACTGTTAATTAATTTTAAAAATGGTGCCTGGATTATGTTGAGGTATCCAGTAATATTTGGAAAATATATTTGCTTTCTGCTGTCACAAAAGTTTTTAAGTTCAACTTATCCATATCTTGACCCTATGTGGAATCCTAACTGGCCAAAGTAATTTCTGTACTTCATTTTGAAAATAATCCAGATTTTGCATTACATTATTTTGAAAATTTATTTCAACTTATTTTCTATTTTGTAATGATATTTTGTTTGAGTTACAGTATTTTTTGAAGTGAATTTCTTAATTTCTGTATGTAGGGAGATATTATTATCTTTTTCTTACATTTTTCTAACCTAAATGTGTTGTAAAGAGAGAGCATGCACTATACAATTGATTAGCAAACTGTGGCATTTTGGTCAAATCTAGCCCCCTCTCTCATTTTAATAAGATATTATTGATTACATGGCCACGATGTTTTTTTCACGCTGTGTATGACTTCTATCTGACTACAGTGGTAGAAAAGACATTTTCCTTCTCTTCACATAAAGTTTTTCTGAAATTTTCTCAATGAAGATTGTAATCATAGACTTACTTTTTTCCTAGTATATGTCCATTTTGGGAAAACATTTAACATGTGCTTGAAAAGAGTGTATATCCAGAAGGTATTGAATACAAAGTAGTATTTGTACCAATTGGGTTTTATAACTTTCTGTAAAATATGCTTACTTCATAAAAACTGAGATATGTTCAATAGCCTGTTATAATTTCCTATTAATATATTTGCCTTTATCATTGCGATTTAATATTTTATTCTTAATTTTATAATAATTGAGAGAAATTCACTATTCAATTATCTGATATCAGACATAATACAAGAGAGATCTTTGGCTTATACAGCATCTATGTGTTATTGATACTTTTATTATCATACAGTGAAGATTCAGGGTAATTAGGGCATTTTAGTTCTATTTGTTCATCTTCTGGGATAAATACTCTTTTTTTTAAATGTGTCTCTGTGTCCATATGGACTTTAACAGTCAATTTTTATTTAGTATAACTTGACCTTACATTCTTCTTTGTCTCTTCTCACAATTCTGTGCTTCTGAAATTAACTTCCTGTCTAAAAATAGCACAATTTTATTATTTCTTTTAGTATATGTCTGCTGGTTGTGAACCCCCTAAATTGTTTCTCATTAATCTTGTAATGTCTTTATTTTACTCTCATCATTGAAAGATATTTTTATCAAGTGTAGAATTCTAATTTGAAATTATTTTATTTTATTATTAAAGCTATCTCACGATAATCTGGCTGATCTTACTGTTTCTGAAATATGAACTAACAGTCTAAGTATTGCTCATTTAATGGTGATATTTTTCCCATCCTTTAAATACATATCATGTTTTGAAGATACTCTATGTATGTGTGTATTTGGGTGTTTTGGAGGGTGTTTATGAGTCTGTACACATACATGTGTTTAAATTACATTGTTTCTTGATGTGAATTTCTTTTTTTTATTTCTACTTGAAATGCATAGGGATTTTTACAGCTTAGCTCTCTCTTATTGAATATTTTCTTAATTTTATGTCCTATTCACTGTATCTATTACTTTCTTGCTTATAGTTTCTATCATTTTCTCTTTCTTTTCCTTTTTCTACCAATATATTTTCAACTACATAAATTTCTTTTAGGCTACATTGACTTTGCTTTTCTATCCATAAATTATATTCTTCATTGTTCAATGTGTAACAGCAATCAACAAGATAGTTTATTTTTCCTATGTGTAAATTATTAGCACCATTCATTTGACAGGTAGTTGGGTATCACAGATATTTGGATTTCATTTTGGCATATTGGGCTTTACCGTGGCATATTCATATAAAAATGTAGTATCAATTTCTACTATTTTTCAAGAAGTATGCTATTTTGTTCTTTTCTTGTTTTAGCTCATTTTTTAAAAAATGCTTTCCATAAAGAAAATAACGTTTGTTTTAAAACCTGTGTCCTTTAGTTAAACTGCCAGAATTATCTGTAGATATTTTATAGTCATTTTTTGTGGTTTGCATTTGTGTTATCTTTTTATTTATGTAAGCATTTTTCTTTGATTTTGTTATAGTTGTGTTTTCAAAAATATTCAAATAATCCATGTCCTATGACCTTAGTATGATTTCTTCATGGAGAGCATCATTGTGCTTCTATCAATTGCTTGCAGCATTCACAATGTATTGTCACCTTAATCCATTTTCAAAGATTAAGACTTTTGACATGTCCTGACCCCTAGTACGGTATGCACTCTTTGCTCAGGATTCTTCTCTAATAGTTCACTGCTACTGAAAAGGAATACAATAATCATTTTAGCTCCCCCCCCCCAAAAAAGTCTCCTTAGTTTTCTATGGGACTACCCAGGCAGGGAGTTCTCTTTGACATTTAGCTCCACTAGCTTTGTAAAGCTGTCAAAGCATTGCTCAGACTTTCATATGTCTTTATAAATACCTACTGGGAAAAAATGGAATTAAATACAAGCTTAATTCATTTGGATTTTTTTCTTCAGATAAATTCCACTTAGCTCAATATTAAACTGTGTTTTGCACTATTAAACCTGAAGTTACATTACATTTCTGACATCTGTACAATATATGTATATTGTCAGAAATTCTGATTAAATTAGTTACAAGTAAAAATTAATTTATACTTATCTATATTCATCCATTCATCAACTGTCATTCATCTATGGAAAATTATTATAACTGTTACCTCCTGGTTAATGTTTTTGCTCACTGCATAAACAGAAACAAATAGAGACCATAATAATTCATTTCTGCAAAGAAAATTCATTTGCTGGAAAGGCTATTGGATATTTCAAGTTGTCTCTTTAAACAAACTGAGTTTGGAAAGATGAAACTAACTTTTTCTTTTGTTTGCTGGCTTATTTGTTTACATTATGAATAATATGTTTAGATAAAAGGTAGTTTTGATTGAATAGCATTGAATACAAAGAAAAACAAGAGAAAGGCCAAGTTAAAAAAAATTTAAAACTTTTATAAGAGTTTGAGGATCCTTGGAAGGAACTAAACTCTTCAGATTAATAAAATGCCTTGACACTTCCAAGAAGACGGTAGAGCAGCAAGCAGCAATAAATCAGCATCTCTAACATACTGGGAATACAGGGAATATAGGCCCTGGAAAAAAAAATCTTGGAGAAGAAAAAGAGGACACACATTGATCCCAGGACTCAGAAAAAACCCGAAGGGAAAATTGGAGCTCATAGGGGAAAACAAGGAGACGGGCCACAACACAGAAAAAGGAAGGGCCAATCTATACTTTCTCCCTAGCTCCTGGCTCTTAGCGAGACAAAGAAAGATTAAATCTACAGAGACACAGTGATAGTGGGCAACAGCACAGCTCTCCAGAGAGAAATGCAGCAGTGTCTGGGAGTAGCCTGTGTATGATTTCAGCTTGTGAATGATTCCAGTCCAAGTGACTGCCATGTCTCTTGGAAAGAGTGCATGTTCAGTTGCCACTTTAGGGAGGAACCAACCAAGCCCACAGTGATGACCAGCTGTGGGTTAGTTTCATTTCAGGACTCCATGAGACACAGTATCACTGTGACTGGTAACGGTTATCCAGGAAGACATCCACGCTCTGGGAGCCATGTTCAGGACAGCAATAGACAGCCAGGGTGTTACAAGCCCACAACCAGAGGTCAGGTTCCCCTTGAACTACTATAGATTTGAAAGTCGCAGAAGCAACAACATGCACAAATCTTACTGCAGGCTTTCTAGGATTATTCAGCACAAATCTGGGCTTTAATGGCCTCTTTTGTCTACCAGCAAGAGCAGAGTCACAGCCTAAATTGAATAATGCCACAAATCTGTAGACCCCAGAAGACAACCACAGGCTTGAAATCATTAAGAAACACTTATTTTTTGCTTAGCTTTAAAAAAAATTCATTTGAGTTTTTTCCACTTCTTTTTGAGGCTACAAATTATTTATAATTCTTCTGTTTTATTTTGCCTATTCCTCTTTTTTCCTTTCATCTTCTTCACCAGGTTGCTGAAGCTTGGGTAATCTTTTGTCCTTCAACTTTGCTTCTAATCAGTTTGTTTTCTTTCATTTCTTTATTTTTGCTTCTTCTCCTTTTAAAATCTTCTACCCATCGGACAAAATTGCTCTGTTGAGTGGATATTTACTGCATATAATTTTCTGTATTTTCTTTTTTTTTATAAAGTTGTAAACTTTGTACTTAGGCCTGAAGATGGCAAATTATTGGTTATCGCAGTTTGCCATTTTTCTATCTGTGTTTCACGTTATTATTATTACTGATGGTACTATTTTATTCAAGGTGGAATAATTGCTGTGATCAACTGTTTTCCTTGTATGTCAATATCTAGCTTGTCTTGGAAACAGAAACAATGCTGCAGTCCGGTACCAGAGAAATGGGAGCCAGGCCAGACAGGTTAAAACCTTTCATCCTTAATAAAGAGAACTAGCAAGAACTTTGGACAGATTCAAAGGCCAAAGCCCTGCTATACCTAAAAGATATCCACAAAAGCATTCACTTCTTAAAGAAGCATTAATACTACTAATAAAGCTATCCATCATAAACAATTTGTAAGTCTCATTGCAGAAAATAAAATAAAAAAGAAAATGAGAAAACAAAGAAGCAAGATAAACACCACATGCCAAACCTGCCTAAGGAAAATGCAGAGGTCACTGAGGTAGAAAAAATCTAAATCCACCCAACAGAACTTTCAGGAATGGTAGTAACAGATGAGTAAGTTTCAAAGGAAAGCAAAACTGGAATTACAAAGATGGTTAAAGAGATGATGACTGTAATAAAGTAAACAGCAAATAGAGAGTACATATAAATAAAAAATAGAGGAGTTTAAGAAAAAGATGAAAATAATTAATGCTCAACATAGGAAATGACTAGATTCCATAAAACAGCTTCAAACATAAATCTAAGAGATTAAAAATTCATTGAAAGTATACAAAGCAGAATCAACCCATGTGAAGATAAATTAGTTGTGGTGGGCAATCAATAAATGTAAGGATCCTTCAGAATAGCAAGGGAGTTCAAAAAAATCAATACAACAGTTACTAGATGATGCAAAGAAGAATAGCATAAGATTATTGGAATCAATGAAAAAATCAGAAAATAACATAAAGGACAAAAAACCCCTGTTTATAGAAGTAATACCAAAAACTTTCCAAGCATAGAAAAATAATTTGATGCACAGATAAGTAAAGAATGTAGAACTCCATCTAGCCATAATCAAGAAAACAAAACAATACAGAACAAAACTTATGCCATGCAATATAATAGTCAAAATCCTAGAAATTCAACACAAGAACATAATATGAAAAACTGTTAAAGAAAAGTATGAAAAAAAGTATAATAAAGCAGTAAAAAATCAGGTTCACAGCTGCCTTCCTAACACAAACCCTTCATCAAGGAGAGCATGGAGTGAAGGATTTCAAGTTCTTGCACCCTCCAAAACCCCTCCAGGCCAGAATTATATATATCTTACAAAATTATGCTTCAAAATTCATGCAAAAATAAGATACTTCTTTGAAAAAGAATGCCTGAAGGAATTTATGACCACTAAACCAGAACTTCACAATGTTCTGAAGGATACTCTAGATAGAGACAATGAAGACAAGTCTAAGAATCATGACAATAAATTTACCAGGAAAGAAAGGAAACAAGAATCCAACAAAAGGAAATTAATATAGTAACAAGGAGAACTCAATATCAGTTATAACCATCAATGTGAATGATGTCACATCAATGTCAATACAGCAATCAAAAGAAACAGATTGGCAGGATGGATCAAGAAATACAATCCAACCATATGCTCCATAGAAGAAACACATTTAACCAACAAAGAAACTCATAGAATGAAAGTTAAGGGATTGAAAACAAAAAAGTACTCCATACAACAAGAACCCAGCAAAAGCAGGAATATGTGGTCTATTTACAAAGAGGATTTGAAGCCAAAACTGATGAAAATGTTTGTATTTTGGAATGTTTCCACTTCAGTAAATAAATTTGTTTATTTTTCATCCATTAATCTGTGCTTAGCATTTCATATGGCTGCCAGAAATATTTCCTTGATACTTTTCAAAATAATAAGGAAGACTTTTAAAGCATCTTTTGTAAAAGGGTAAAGTTTTGGGATCTTTGAGTAAAATGCAGCTCCCTTAGTGTGGTGATGGCTCAGGTCTGTAATCCCAGCACCAAGCACCTGAGGAAGGAGGGTCACCCTGAGTTCAAGGTGGGCCAGAACTATGAAGTGAGACCCTATCTCAAAAAACCAACTCCCTACAAACAAGCAAATAAAAAGCAAAGACAAACAAGTAAGAACAACAACAAAAACATGCAGCTCAAAACGGAAGAAAATCCTATCCTTAATTCTGAATGTAGATCTTCAGCACTGGTGAAAAACCTTGACATCTGGTGGCTCTTAAAGGAACAATTTAGTGCACACCACCTATCTGCAGACGCGATGGAGAGAATTACCACATTTAAACATGAGAAAATGTCACTTGCCACAGGAAAACAGAATATGAAGCAATCTATTTGGTGACTATATTGACAAAAACTATGAAACCATGTGGTTCTCTTTTTTTAAAATTTTATTTAAAGAGAAAAAAAAATAAAACAAACAAACAAAACAGAAAAAGGGTAGCAACAATACAGAATTCCAAAGGCAAAAAAATGAAAGAACCACGATAACAACAACAATACAAAAACAAAAACACTAAGAAATCGCCACTTGATAGGTTACATACTGTCATCATTGGAAACAGTTGTTCAAGTTACAAAACTAAAGCACACAAAGTAGACATTCAAGCAGTGAGACTATTAACAGTTCTGCTCAACAATCCAACAAAAACAGCAATGTGGTCATCTGTCTTATACATTTAAACATACATTCAATTATATCCTTTAGAGCACTTTCATATATATATATATATATATATATATATATATATATATATATATACACACATTTTTTAAATTTTATTTTAAAGGGGGTAAAATTAAACACAACAAAACAGAACAGAATGGGACTTAAGAAAGCATAAATTTCAAAGCTATACAACCAGGGATCTTCACTATTTGTCATATTGTCTCTTGTTTTCTTCCAAATAGTTGCCCATATCTTTGCATATGGGAAGCTCATACTAAATACTTTAGCCAATTTTTTCACAAGATGTGTAGTTAACTGGCTCCCACTTGCTAAGGGGGGGGGCATGGGACAGGATAACATGAGATGTCTGATTCTCAGCCTGTCCATCAGCAGGATTACAGCCGCCCCCCAGAGAGGGGAGGAGTTCCTTGTTCTCCCGGCACCCTGAGTCAACTGCACTGTGCAGGTCCCGATGCGCCAGGGTCTCTCTCCTTCAGGCCACCGAAAGTCGGCCACACTCCCAGCCGCCTCCCAGAAAGGGAAGAAACTTCTTGTTCTCCCAGCACCCTTAGTCAACCGCATGGTGCAGGTCCCGATGCACCAGGCTCTCTCTCCTTCAGGCCGCCCAAAGTCTGCCACACTCACAGCTGCCCCCAGAGAGAGAAGGAGCTCCTTGTTGTCCCGGTACCTCGTGTCAACCACATAATGCAGGTCCCAACACACGAGGGTCTCTCTCCTTCAGGTTGCCAAAAGTCTGCCACACTCTCAGCTGCCCCCCAGAGAGGGGATGAACTCTCGTTCTCCTGGCACCCCGAGTCAATCTCACGGTGCAGGTCCCGAGGCACCAGGGTCTTTCCCCTGCAGGCCCCCCAAAGTCCGCCATACTCACCTGCTATTTCTTTCTGATGAATCGACCATTCCATTTCCAAAGTTCTGAAATGACCACCAGACCACAGAAAGAATTCTCTTTAGGCTCCTGTTTGAAACCAGCAGCTACAGCAATCTGCTGGCCTTGCTTCAGGGCCATCCATGTGGTTCTCTTGAAACACATGGGAAAATAGATTATATCACAGTAAATGAAAATTCACATGGTCAAATATGGTAAATGAAATAAAAACTTTGGAGTGGCAATTTCAGGGAAAGCTCAGTGATTAGCACTCACTGAGGTATTTTGATTATATTTATAATACACAGTGTAGAATTTTAAAGATATTTGTTGCTATGTAAGGTATACATGATCAAATATTTTTGCAAATGCAATATAAAAAAATTTCATTTCCAATGATTGATACACTGTGTCAACTTGAGAAGTTTAGAAGTTTAACTAAGAGACTTAATAGGGATCCAGGGTCCTTACTTTGTTAACATCCTCAGTCCGCAAGAGGAAAGCACAGACATGGTGTGAGTGCTACAGCCACTTGGGAATGAAGCCTGCTTAGATTATGAGAGGAAAAAGGCTTCTTCTCCCCACCTTTTGCTCATATTGTTTTGCTGTTTTCTGCCTCCTTGGACGTGTTGCCCCTGTGCCATGACACTCTGTCTTGGAGCCAGCTGATTATGGGCTGAAACTTCCACAAACTTGGGTTTTGGAAATTTGTCTCAGCAACAAGAGAAAAGTAACCGAGAAAATTATGTAACTTTTTTTTTCAAATGTTCACCCCTTAGAGCTGCCTTCAATATAAGAAGATACTAGGGTTGTTTAAAAGTGCTCTAACTTCAGACTGACCTCCTCAAAAAGCTGGGTTTGGAAGTCCCATTTTACCAGCTGTTCCACTTCTGGGCATATTCCCAGAAGAGCTGAAAACATCACACCACAGTTATATATGTGCACCTATGTTTATAGCAACAAAATTTGTAATAGCCAGATCTTGGACACAACCTAAGTGCCCATCAACTGAGGAATGGATAAAAAAGATGTGTTTTTTTTGTACAATGGAATTCTATTCAACTATAAAGAATGATCACATTGAGATATTTATAAATAAATGGATGCAACTTGAGATCATACTCAAAAGTGAAATAAACTCACATGTGTAAATACTGTATAGTCTCCCTAGTGTAAGAAATTGTGAGAGTACATAAGATTTCATGGTAATCATGGTTTCCCATTATATTGCTTTGAAGTTTTATAATGTTTTCATTCATTGGTTGGATTGGTTTTATTCTGTTTTGTTTGATTTTTTATGTGTGATGGTATGAATAGCTACTCTGAAAAAAATAAGACATTCTGGCAGCCATTGCTAATTTACTATCATCTTGCTTTGAAGTCCTACCGTGCTTTTATTCATCTGTTTTGATTGGTTCTATACTGTTTTGTCTTATTAGATTTTATTGTGTGTGATTTTATAAACAACTTTTTTAAGGAAAATGAGATATAATAGCTGTTGTTCATTTCCTGTTATGTGGTTTTGAATGTCTTGTAATGCTCTCATTCCCTTGAATTATTTTATACTATTTTGTTATGCTTGATATTGTTGTGTGTGAAGGTATGCTCAACTATTTCAAAGAAAAGAGACACTATGGTAGCTACTGTTGATATCTGGTTGTCTTGTTGTGAAGTGCTGTGTTGTTTGCATTGTTTTTTTCTGATTTGCTTTGTTGTGTTCTCTTTTGTTTTATTCTCTTTAAAATAAAAACAAATGCTCTAACTTTAAAATTATGAGCAAAACCAAATTACAAGTGCACAATTAGTCATACTGAGAGACATTTCACTGTATCTCAAAATTCTAAAGAAGAACAATAGTTCTTGAGAAAAGAAAAAGAAAACAAAAGGTCTCAAGAATTGAGTGTGGAGAAGAAAGTTAAAGAGAAATTTTACTTCCAAAATGAGATAAACTAAACTAATGTCTCAGGATCCTTTTACCAAAACAGTTTTGGAGATTTTACTTGCCTGATTTTGTCAAATTCATAGTTCCCATAATGCTTGGCCTATAAACACTCCTATTAGCCAGAGAAGACCCTAAGAATAGTATACTTACAAAAGTGATGGACATAAGTTGTTTAAAATATCTATATAGACAAAGGAAATCCTACTTTCACAAATTTGAGAGGAAAACATATAAATGATATAAGCAAAGGGTACCTGAAAAAAATAGGTACATGAAAAAAGGAATTCAGATTTAAAAAAAAATCAGAAATCTAACTTGGAGGAAAGTTGGATGATTAAAAACCAAAAGATTGTTATAAAATTGTAGATATTAAAAGAAATACTGAGAAAATAATACAAATAAAAAAGTATTTGCTACAAAGTGAACAACAATCAATGAATTGAAAAGGTAGTTCTTTGAAAAAATAAATAAAATTGGGGAAAAATTCATAACCCTCATCAAAAAGAAGACAAAACAGAAATTCAAACCATTAGGAATGAAAATGAGAAAATCACAACGAATCCATCTAAAATACAGAAGATCACCAATACCTACTATGAGAACCTTTATTCTAGCAAGATGGAAAACATAGCATAAATAGACTTCTGGACACAACTGAATTGTCAAAACAAAATCAAGGAGACATAAAACTACTAAATAACCCATTATCAGCCAATGAAATTGAAAATATAATTCAAAATATACCAACAAAGAAAGCACAGGTGCTGATGGTTTCACTGTTGAATTCTACGTGAAATTCAAAGAACTAATGCCATTAATGCAGAAAGTCTTTAAGGAAATATATTCTGGAGCAACCATTATGGAAATCAGTGTAGATACTCTTTAAAATCTAGAACCAGAGCTCCTATTTAACCCTGCTTTCCCCTTTTGGCTATCTTCCCAGAAGAATTAAAAATATCATACCACAGTGATATTTGTGGACCCATGTGTATAGTGGCAAAATTTCTAATAGCTAAAACTTGAAAAAAACTCAAATGCCCATCAACTGAGGAATGGATAAAAAATATGTGGGCTTTTTGTTTTTTTTTTTATAATGGAGTATTACTCAGCCATAAACAAAGATAAACTGAAGACTTTTAGGTCAGTGGATCCAAGGTAATAGCATACTGGTAAGTGAAATAAATCAGACTCACATGTGCAAAGATTACTAGTGTGAGAAAATGAACAAATAAATAAGATTCAAAATGTACAACAGATATTGTGAATTGGAGCAAAACTCTTCAAAAGCAAACACAAACTGTGATGGGGGAAATAGCAAAGGAAAAAAAGGGAAAAAGAAAAAGAAGTATATTTACACATTAGATAGGATAGTTAGACAGCTAGTTTCTCTTATTTCATTGAAAAGGAAGTTTGCGCTAGTATAGTTTGGATAAGATTTCAAGCCTTTATCTTATACTGTGAATAACCACTATGAAAATAACAATACACAATGTATTAATTATTGTTACCCTCCTACTATCCTGTTTTGAAACTCTGTTTTTTATTTTTTCTTTTTAAAATAAAAAATTAAAAATGTATATCATAAAATAAGTAAAAGAAGAAATTTTTCTTTCAAAATTTCACTCTGGATATATAAAAATTCTCTGGATATAATGAACAATAAAATATTAGATGTTGAATATGAAATAAAACAAAGATGAAAATTTAACTCACCTGAATGCATAATAAATGATTATTTATTGAAAATTAAAAGAAATAGACCGGAAGTCTAAAAATCACTATTTAATGAACCAACATTTGTAGAAAATTTAAAAACATAAAGTTTAGGGAAACAACAGGAGAAAAACTTCACAAATTAAGGAGAAAGCATTGTCCTCTGAAGGAATCCAAGCCTACCTCAATCAGACAGGCTTACTCAGACTCTAAAATTTCACATGCAAAGATAAAGCTTAATACTAAGCTATTCTAAAATTCATTTTTCAAATTATAGGTCTAGAAACATGGCATTTTAGGTTAAATTTTAAATAAAAGACATTATATTTAGAAAGAAAGAATAAGTACATTCCATTCTCCATTAAAGATCTTTGAAATATTTATTATTTTTGTTTTCTACACATTTGATTTCTACAATTTAAAATGCCTAATGTAAAATTAAATACACATGACACTACAATTTTCATCACTGTGATTTTTTGTAAAATATTAGTAACCTTTAAAAATAGGTAAAGTCGCATTTTTTATTTAAATATTAACAGATAACTTTTATAGCAGACTCTGTGCCCAGATGTCTCCTAACCATTTTGCTTTTCTTTTGAGGGTTTTCGATACTCACCTTCCAGGAACAGAGGGCCTGGAACTGCGAGGGGACAGTCGTACTCCTTGGTGTGTCCTCTGGCATTTATCTTGCTGAGTTAACATCTCAACAAGGGCTTGAGAATCACAGTGTGCCTCATACAGTAAGATATGGAGCAATGAGGGGCTTAATATCACAGCTATACTTGCTGTTCTCGCCTCCAAGTACCACTTTTTTGTTCCTTTAATTAATCATTCTTCATTAATGAAGATTACTCACATTTCTAGGCCAGAGTCTTGTTTTTTTTGTTTTTTGGTGGTGGGTTCCAATTCAGATCAACTCTGTCCTAGAAAAATTGATGTATGTAAAGAATTATTTGTATACATAGAAGCTATTACATACAGTGATATTCCATTTTGTGTTTATACTAGCATCTAATGTAAAAAGTCTTATCGAAATAAAATTCACAAATTAATGTAAATTTGTACTCTGTTGTTTTATGTCCGAAATGTACATACTATCAAATATCTAGCAATGACTCTTACAAGCATAAGTGTCAGATTGAATTAGATGACATGCTGTGAATATGCTTTTAGAAGTTTTTCCAGAGGGAGCACTGTGCATTTCTGTTGAACTATTTTAGTTTTTGAAAATATTTATTTTTTCTATCAATAATGCATTTTATTTTTAAATAATCCAAAAATATTCTAAATTTTTTGCTCAGAAAATGTTATGTTGCTTTCTAACAAGAAAAAAAGTTTTTCCTCTGTAGTATGATAATTTTAATTCCTTTGAGTATATATCAGGGAGTGCTACTTCTGGATCAAACATGAAGTCCATTTTTAGTTTTACATTCCAAACAGTAGCAAAGACATGTCCATCTTCATGAACTTTTATGTTTCTTTATATTCTTGATCATTACCATTTTGATTGTGGTGAGGTATCTATTTTTTTTTAAATTTGGATTTTCCTAAAGACTAAATATATAATATTGTCTTCATATACATATAGATCATTTATATTCCTACTGAGAAATACCTGTTCACCCATTTACTGACTGGGATATTTAATTTTTAAGAAAATTATAAAGATCAAAGAAGAACTGGTTAAATGGAGAATAAAAATGCAATACAAAGAATTATTGTGTCAAAGAGCTATTTTTTGAAAAGCTAAACAAAGTAGACAAACATTTTACCAAACTTACTAAAAGAAGCAAAGAGAAATTCCATGTCAATGTTTATGATAAAATTTTGTTCAAATTTTCATTAGACAATTAGAATATAAGGAACGAATCTTAAAACATATGTTATATCCTGTTTACTTACAGTTAAGCAATATATGCATTTGATTTTCAAACCCTAATACTGCATAACAAAACTAATCTTTAATCCTCTGGATCAGTAATTTTCTGTCAAAATAGTTATATATTCAGTAATCAGGAAACTGAATAAATGTATGTAAACTCAAAAGTTACATGAATAATAAATTACTTGATTTGTAATTGTTTGAATTATACATGAAATACTTCAAAATTATATGTAAAATTTTCAAGATATTGAATAATGCAATTTTGATATATGTAATAATAATCTGTGGTATAGCACTTACATTTTATCAGGTTTTAGCTGCATTAAAGTTTCTCTCATTAAGATTGATTGTACATGTGTAAATTGTTTTTGCTCATAGTTTTAATTCTTTGAATTTATTTGGATGCTAAAGCATATGTCATTTTTAAAATTGAGGAAAAGGAGACATGTTTTCCTACAAAATGTCTGAAGATGACATGACACAGATATATTGTTAACTTTAGAAGAATTTTATCTCAAGACTGTTAGTGTCTAGATGTTTATACATGGTTTTATGTTTTCAAAATTCTTATGGAGCTACTTTAATAACAAGATGTAGATTTGTGCTTGTTCAAAAAAAATTATTATTTATATATATTATATATTAATATTATTATAATGGGTACTATTATATTATAGTACCCATTGATCATTCTCTGTTATTCGGTTCAGAATGCCCTGTAATTCTTTCACTCTTTGAATGGTTTTATATTTTTTGTTATGTTTGATATTATTGTATTTGAAACTATGCTCAACTATAGCAGAGAAAGAAATATTGTGATAGCTATTGCTAATGTCTGGTTGTCTTAATGTTAAGTATTGTGTTGTCTATGTTGTCTGGTTCCGATCTGCTCTGTACTGTCCTCTTCTGTCTTATTCTCTTTAAAATAAAATGGAAAAAAGATCTTATATTTTCATTTCAAATTTCACTATCTATATAATTATACTGGTTTTCAGCGGAATGAACTTAAATCTTTAATGAGAAATCTAAATTCCTAGATATGCAGTATTGTTTTATCTATGTATTTATGTGATTTCTGGTAAAATAAACTCCGTGGCATTATGAAATAATATAAAAATACTTCCCAAATGTTTTGGAAGAATATGTCTAAGAATTTCTAATAAAATGTGAAGAACATGAGCGATAAAAGGAATGAAATAGGGAAAGGCAAAGATTATTTATATTTATTATCATTTTATTAGTCAAATGTTCCACAATATGTAGAGTAGAAACTACAATAGTGACTTTCTTTGTTTGACTATGACTGTGATTTTTCTTTTCTTTTCCATTTCCAATAGACATTTTCTTTTCCATTTCCAATAGACAGCTTTCAATATTTCATCATAGGTAACAACGCTTTCTGCAAGTTTCATGTAGATATACTGAAATTTATAGTTTGAGTATTCTAATATTTTTCTTCACTACACATAGGTACTTTCTATTGCAATTTAACCTGACAGCTATTTATATTATTGTTTGTTATTTGATAATATATATTTTATCAATTGATTTTGAAAATTTAATCAACTTATTTAGCTTTGATTATGACAGATGTAATATACGCTTATGAACTGTGGAATTAATTTTAATAAAGGTAACGTTATTTTTATATATATGTTTATAAACATACATATGTTTTTTAATATATTATGTTTATGTATATGTTTAAAGAGATTTATCCATTTTGTCTGGTAACCAAAGAAGTAGCATCTAAAAAATTTATGTATTTCATTTTTGGGTGCCATGTTTTCCTTGAAATATGATGCATTCTTATATATAGGTAAATTAAACTTCACTGAGATTTTTAAATATGCATTTACAGTCTTATTTGAAAGTAATTTACCTGAAATTAAAATTTTAGTTTTGAACTAATTTTCCCTTAGAAATTCAAAGACATAGCTTTACAGACCTTCAGTTTTAATGCATTACTGGGTTATATGGTGTCTTACTGGGTGATTATTCTTTGGAATCTTAGATAACAAGAAAAAAGGACAATATTGACTTCTAAGATGTTTTGAAGCTAATTTTTCTGGCACATTTTAGGTGTATAAATGCAATGATCACATTCATCGTAGGGAATTTGTACCTGTACATAATACATCTTGATTCTCCTTTTCTTTCTATTCCCCTCCTCTCCCTTCAGCCACTCTTTCCTTTGCTATTTACAAAAGCTTTGTTACAATTTTTTTCCTCTATCATCATTTCTTTAGTTTCTCTTCCTATCTTTCCCCTCTCATCTCCCTGGTTTCCCATCATATTTGAACATTTTCTTCCCATTTCCCAATATCTGTTATATATTTTGATCCTTATTTACTCTTTTGGCTTCTCACACCAAAGAAACAATGTGATATTTAAACAGTGTCCAGTTTATTTCACTTAAGAATATGGTCTTATGGTGCATCCATTTGCCAAGAAATATCTCAAGTTTATCCTTATTTATGACAGAGTAGTATTCTATTGTATAAACTAAACGCATCTTCTTTATCTGTTGATTCATTAATGGATATTTGGCCTGTTTCCAAGATTTAACTATTATGGATTGTGCTGTTATATACATATTGTGTATATCACTATGATTCTTTCAGGAAGATGTTAAGGAGAATAGTTGGATAAAACGGAACCTTTAGTTTTAGTTTTTTGAAGAGTCTCCTCACTGGTTTCCATAGTGGTTTTGTTGCAGGCAGCTGAATTAGTAAAAAATGTTACAGGCAGTGAGACACGGCTAGGTCCTCAGTGGAGCCAGTGCAGACACCTGGAAACTGCCAGGGAGGCTGACACCTCTTGCTGTGGACCAGGCCTCAAGACAAAAGACCGTACAAATGCACCCATATCCTGAGGATTGGTACCCTAAATATTTCCCGTCCCTCTAGGAAAGAGTCACTGCTCCTTAGCAATGCCCGCTTTCTATGTGACTCGCTTCCCTATTTGTTTCTAATGTAATCAATTTTACCTGAACTATTGATCTTATTGGCTAACTATAGTTATGTCCCACCTTATGCCCATCTGCCATGTGAGCTCCCAGTCTTCCCCCACCTTGAACCCATGGTTTTACTCTATAAAAGTCCCTGGAAAAGACAGAGTCCTAGGCAACCTGCTGGGGTCCCCTTCTGTCTTTCTTCAGACAGGAGCTTTCTTTCTCTCAGTAAATACATTCTACTCTCACCTCCACTGACCCTAAAATTCATTCTTCAATTTTAGAGAACATGAGCTTATGAACATAGTAGGTTGGGAGTTTCATTCCTCTATATCAGTTTCACCCGTCCACATTCCCTGGAAGGTTCTTTTCCTTTTAGCCTTTGTGTTTGTTATTGGTTGATTTTTTTGTAATAGTAATTTTTTCAGGAGTGAGTTGAAATTTCAGTGTTGTTTTAATTTACATTTCTCAAATGATCAGTAATGTTGAACTGTTTCCAATAGTTATTTTCTATTTTTAATTTTTATCTGAGAACTATCTATTCATTTCAGATCTCTAATTTTGTGTAGGGTCTTTAAATTTGGGGTCTATTTTTTTTTATTCTTTAAATATTTTAGATATTAGTTCTTTGAGGAACAACTGGCAAAAATATTTTTCCACTTTAGGTTGTATCTTCAAGTTCTTTCTAAGAATCTGTAATATTTCAGTGCATGAAAGCACCACAATATTTTCAGGAACTGGTTTCTGTTAGCGTAAGCTTGAATATGTGTTTGGGGAGGAACATAGAAAGCTTCAAATGTGTCTAATTACTTTTTCTTAAATAGGTAAAATTATCTGGATCAAAAATAGTAATATGATGCTTCAGATAGTTTTATATTATTTTCTAAGTGAAACATGTAACACATACAGGCACTATATGTGTATATTTGTGTAAATATACATGTGTATATGTGCATCTAAATACATATAGATAAATGTATACATACATGTATACAAATGTTTGCATCTATGCAAGTGTTTTTGTTGGTAAAAGTATCATCTCTCAGTGAAAAAAATATGCATTTCTTTGTAAACTTATTGTTTAAAACACAATGATATCATTGCAAGATTTTGTTCAAGTTTTAGGAACTACTGGGCCCATCACAAAATAAAGAATTTTCAGGGGAAAATAACCATCAGTACCTGAATGTGTTGAAAAGAAAAGATAAATTAAATAATATAGCAATATTGAAATAGAAATGGCAAAAACCTTAATGTGAAAATATTTTTATGTAACATACTTTTCCTGAATTTATTTAAGGTTTAAGATTTTCCACTAAAATATTCACTTATCAAATGGAACATTTTATATATACAGTGAATATTCAGATGAAATAAATTTCCACAAGTAATACATTTCCTTACATTTCTTATCACCATAAATAAATGGCAGAGAAATAAAAATTGCAAAATCATGCATAGGTGGAAATTTATTTTTTATTTTTTAGCTTTGCATCTTAGCTTTTAGCTTTAGATGATGCATCTTTTTGCAACTACAAACTTACAAAGTTTAACCTTATTCATGAGCACATTATTCAAAAATTAAGCTGTTCTTCACATAAAATGTAACAACAAAAAGATAAGGCATCACATTTGCTAACTGCACTTAGAATGCATTCAGCCTAACAATAAGTCAAGTACCCTAGATATTACTTTAGCACTAGAAGAAAGACATTTGCTTGTCATTCTGTCATCACAGCCATCTAAGCAGATTCCTCATGTGATCTACTCCTTAATAAAAACAGAACTTTTTAATGCTCTATTTTTTCATGTAGAATTTCTCTTTTTAGATTTTTTCAGGTTTTATATTTAGTCAATATAAGAGTTCTGAACTGAAATAGTATCTTTCTCAACTGTTATTTATCTTTTTGAACTGTTTACATAAAGCATTCAAAAATACATAAAAATAAAAACAAATAAATTCTATATATTATTGAGGTCAAAAGTTATGCTTAATTTTTGAAGTATACATTTCCCATTTTAAAATATGTAAGCATTTTTTAGCTAAATGAGTACTCTGTAAACCCACATGTCTTTTTAAATGAATTTTAAAAGTAGAAATAAAACTAAAATTTATCAGATGTCAAAGCTCATATGAGTCTCTTTAGATTTTGGAAGGTTTATCAGTGGATAAGCAGAAAAACACATAGAAAGAAGTACACTGCATTACTTCCACAGATGGACTGTCTACATTTCCATTTATGTAGTTTTGATGTTATGCTTAAAATAATTGTGTTATGCACGATTATTTTAAATATATGTTTATTAAATGTATTAATGATTATTTTAGTAAAGTATCTTAGATATTTATTATTGCATGTACATTTTAATATTAACTTTTAGATACCATAAAAAATTCTTCCTGAATCTTTATTCCATTTGCACAGAAGATATGGAAGGATTAGGAAGAAGTGACACTTTTTCCAATATAATGATTCTTACATTCATTAGCATGATATATATTATTCATTTAATATTCCTCCCATCAATTGACAGATATGTTACTGTTTTCTCTTTATTTGTTAAAAAAAACCCTTTTCCTCCATTTATTTATTTTTTTGGAGCCAATGCTCACTAATACTAATTTACTAATTGTTTCTTCCTGTTTTTTACCATGAATCCAGACTTGTGGATACTCTTAATAAGCATTATTAAGAGTAGTATCATTAAAGATGCAACTGCATGTTTTTGGAAAACAGGAAAAAGCAGATTTGTTGAAAATTATTTGTTCAAATAAATTACTACCATGACTACAATGTATAAAATGAGCAAGTGACACTGAAAATAAAAGCATAAAACAATAAATGAAATATAGCTTACTACTTTCTGACTATAGGATGTAATTATTAAATGGATACAATGGGAGATACAGTTTCCTTAAGGAATAAGAAATTTTGTCAGCACCTGAAGGCAATAATGTGAAGTGCAGTAAATCAGACACACAAGTTTAAATATCACATGATTGCTCTTATATGACAACCTAGTATATAAATAAAGTGCAAAATAAAGATTAGACAGTAATAAATAGCAAGATGGATTTCTGGCATATGGAAAGGGTACTGAAAGATGGCAGCTGGGCATAAAGAAGGGAGGGAAAGGAGATTAGTTTTAAAAGGAGGCTGTCAGATACTGCACATGCAACAAATCCCTACAAGGAATCCCTACAAGGAATGTGCCCAGTGTGTACCACAAACACACATATTTGTATTTATATTTATATTTATATTTATATTTATATTTATATTTATATTTATATTTATATTTATATTTATATTTATATTTATATTTATATTATTTATATAAACATATATATATGTGTACCACAAACATAGTTTCAAAATTTTAAGGGAGGGAGGTAGAGGAGAGGGGCTGATGGGGTTAAAACAAAAGGAATTGTGAAGTGTTATGTACATGTACCAACTCCCCATGATGTACATAAGCATAATGCACTACAAGCATGTACCCATAAAAAAGTAAGAAAACAGTGAAATAAAAAAATATATATGTCAAAATTGTTTTAATTTACTTCATTTATCAGAATTTTAAGACTGTTTTACAATTAACATTTAGATGATGAAAACATTTTGAGTATGCATTATCTTCATGAATACTAATAATATTTTATTAGTAATTGAATTAGCGTTATTCTATATACTCTTACTATTATATATCAGGGACCCAACCAAGAACTTCAGTTGCCTATGTAAAGGGGATGGCAAGAGAATAAAATAAGAAGCAAAGACAAATTTGGTAGTATGTGATGAGTGACTGCGAAGTCAATGTCTGCAGATGGGCCCAGAGAGCGACACTGTGAGACAGTCACTATTTATTGGGTGCACACAGTGATAGATGGGTCTAGTGAATGAGTCACAGTTGGAGGAAGATTCAGAAGCCATGACTCAGCAGGCAAATAGAATCTTGGGATGAATCAATAGAATCTTGGGATGAATCAAGAGGGCATGCTAAGAAATATTATGCCCTGGAATGTTTTTAAACTTAGTGGTCTTACTTTTAGTCTTAGTGGGTGGGAGAGGATGATGGCCCATTCCTAGAGTTAATGGGAAATCTCAAATATATGACACTAATAATCCCAAGCTTCTGAAATTTTATCCCTTAGGGAAGCATGCAAAATTATCCACTGTAAACTTGTGGTCCCTAACAATTATATATTTTTTCTATACACATGTGGATTATCAGATACGCTGAATTCAGTGGGTTGCAAGATGAAAATGAATTTATTCTTTTCCACAATGCTGTTTACTAACATTGAATGATCATCTCTTAGGATAGCCCCAGAGAGTGAAAGAGAATTCTCAGTGGAGGAGAACTCAGTATATTAAGAAACTTTCTTCTATTACTATTTCCCAGTAAGCTTTAAGCACATTTGAGTTTCTCTTCCTTACATAGATTGACAAAACTAACTGATTGATAAACTGTTTCTACTTATTAAAACACTATCAAAGGGGTGATTATTAAGCTTACAGATTTTGGAATTCCAATTAAAATGCTATTTAGTATATAATATTATTGTATAATATTGTATATAGGACTTTCTTAGTTCCCATACACTCTTTGAAACTTTTATAAAGGAATATCAGGACTTTTATGTAAATATTTAATTATAGATAACAAAGTTTGTATGGCAATAGTTATATAATATATCTGCTCTATAAATCAACAATGAGTTTTGGCAATTGATGTTATTAACATTTGAAGTATAAATTAAAATCATTCTATATCTTAAGAGTCACTTTGAGAAAGCATTCAGGGTGTTTAATTTTTGTGTAAAATGTCAAGATAAATCACTCTCTCAAGTGCAGGAATTCTCAAAAATAGATAATAAATATACTCTAAATAGATATGTTTGCCTCATGAGATCAATATTAACTTGATTAGTCATTATTTAATAAATCTCGAAACAAATATTCTGGAGAAAATAGCTGTCACAAATGTGTTGTAGTAACACCAAAATGAGTGTAAATTGCTAGGCTGAAGTAAACGTAAGTAAATGATGTGTTCCTTGAATCAGGTATTGCATAATCAATATGGTTCATTTAAAAAATGTATTCATTCACTAATGTATTCATTCACTAATGATATTTTGATAAATACTACAGTTTATAACTAAATTTTACAATATTTACTTTGTAAATGTCAAGTAATTTAATATATCTTAATACACTAAAGATTATGATAAATTACCTAAGACTATAGAGATATATTTTCTCATCTCTTAGCTCCTAAAATCCAGTAGAGATTTTAGTATTGTAAGAGTTACACTGCTATAAACCTTTCCCTAACCCAAAAGTCCAGCACAATGCTTAGTAAAACATTTAGTATGAACTCTTAACTCTCCTGTATGCACCTAAGTCTACGTAAACCTAAAAAAAAAGAAACTAATGAAATGAATGAAATGCTTTCTCTGTAATTGTAGGTACAACTGTATATGTCAAAATTCTCAAAAACTATACCAAAATAAAAATGCTCATTGTTTTAAAGACATAAATATCATGGTTATCAAATTTTTGACAAACTGTAATAAATTCCAAAATGGATGAAATTATATATATTTTTCTACTTAATTAAAATTTTAAAAAATAAAATAAAAATGAAATCATATAATTAATGAATAGAAATTAGATAAATAATTTAGTGGATTAAGAATCAAAGTTTTTCTAAAGTGACCAAAGCACTGTTCTGAAGAAACTACATTTTTAAACAGAACATCTAACTACAAAGCAGATAGAAAACAAATCAGTCATTTCCTAACACAGGTAAATATTCAGCAATTGCAATTTTAAAAGTGTAAGAAATGAAATAAATTGTTTCTTAGTTTAAGAAATGAAATCAGTTTAAAAGTAATTACAATCAATGACATATATTTGAAAAATTATATAATTTACATTTCTTTGGCATGTAAAACTTTGATAAAAATATAATTATAGAAAAATAGTTAATGTAAGTTTGAATCTGGTAGAATTACAAACTTGGAAAAACCAACATAAATTATGTTGATTTTGCTTTTCAATGAAATATCAACATTATATAAAAATGAAACAAAAGCAAGTTAAACAAACTAAATTGATATTAAATATTACATTTAGAGACATAGATAAATTTATTAAGGAAATAAATTAATGCATATATATTAGGTATCTACCAAGAGCCTAACATATTAGATTCTAGAGTTATGACTGGGAGAGACTGAGAAGGGAAAGCAAAAAGATATGTCCTTCCTTCTCTGATTTTACACTCTACTGAAAAGGTGCCATACTTGAAAATCTAATCACAATAATAAGTCTACAATTTCTAATACTTTTAGTAATTGAGAAACAAAGCAATGCTGTCTTTTTGAACTTGCTAAGGAAAGAATGTGGCTTAGAATGATGGTTTGGTGCTCTCTCTGAGGCATGTGATTGGAACTGAGATGAAAATGAGAAACGGAGATTAATTGGGCCCTGTGAATGTCAAGTGCCTGTGGAAGGGTTACACTGAGCACCTCATGCTTGAGGCAAGATAAGACCATGTACACAACAGCCAATACTTTTCTTGGCACGCTACACAATTGTTTTTTAAAAAATCATTTTACAGATCCATGTGGTTTTCTTAATTTTTTCTTTTAAATTCTGGGACAATCAACTTTAGTGTTGGGAAGTAAAAGGAATTACTTGAGTTAATAATGAAACAGTAATATGGCAAAGCTGCATATTGGATTCCATTTTTTTACATACAGTTAAGTTTGCCATTTAAAGTTTTGAGAGTTTCAAATATAAAATTGAGATACATTGTTGATTTATCATTTTAATATCTACTTTTTTATCAGTTTTCAGTAATCCATACTTTCTTGCTCTCAATGAAACACTATAGCATTTTTCAGAGAATATGATTTAATATGATTAAAAGTTATGCTTCAGGACTAAAACATTATTCATTTTTAAATATAATTTTTCATTAGTAAATGTTTGCAGTACATAATGGTTAAATTCTCTGCAGGTAATTAGTACAGATACATAACACATCTGAATTCGACTTTTTCCCTTCCCTCCATGCCTTTTTATTTTGCCAACATCAGATTTGTTAATTTAGCTCATGTGTTATTACAGTTATTTATCATTTCAGGTATTTCTTATATGCATCCAGGTTTACAACCCAGTGACCTAAAAATAATTAAAAATGAATCAAGAAACTCTTGACAATTGATCCCAATAAGAATATATGTTTATTTTATTGGTTATAAAATTAATAGTTATAGTTAAGAATATTGTGAATTTTTTTTCACACAGATTCAATGTTAATTGAATTCCTCTAACTGTAGACACTGCAATGAAGAAAACAATGAATACAGTTAGATAATATGCTCGTAACACAGTGTCTCCCCTGCTTTAAATGGAAAGGTTTTGAAATATCTTTAAGTAATAGACAGATCTAACCACCACTAGTTTGCACATATTGTCAGAAATATTTTAATGATTTTCAAAACTTTTGAAGCATCAATTTTTTTTTAGTTTTCTACTTGTCCTTTTGAAATGCCAGACTGTAGTGTGGAATGCAACCTATAAATAAAGACTAAAAATCTGATAAGATGCTGAATGTTTGCAAACTACATGTTCTGTGCTTATCCAGATATTTGTTTATACACAGGTACAGAGTGAATCTGAATTTCTTGCTGGAATATTTACAGGTGGCATCTCGGTTCATGAACTCAATTCTCTTCCAAAACAAATTGGAAGAGAAGCAAATCTAATTTCTCCATAAGGTCAACATTGAACCTAACCACTGAATTTCATTCAGTTCTTGTTCAACTAAGTTTGGGACCAGAGTCATGGAAAGAGTTAAGTTCATGAACCAAGGTACCACTGTAGTTACAGGGTCATTTTCCATATCTTTTATTGAGTCTTTGTTAGACCTTATAAGGCCAACACATATTATTCTCCAAAGAGAAGCTCATGGGAGCATATACCATGTTCTTTGGACCTTTTAAAGTTTTCTCCTAAGTAATATACTTAGAAAATGTGTACATAAGTTATATGTAGATCATGAGAAAGACATTCAACTAGTATCAAAGAAGTACAGGGAATGAGTAGAACAGCTTTACTCTAAAATGCAGAAGCAATATTAGGCCCTAGGATTAAGCAAAGATCCAATCTTTTCTCTATAATATTTGTTTCTTTAATAAATATAATCAATGGGACTCGCAGAGATTTTGATTTAATTGTTATTATATAAGGCCTGAAAAAATTTTAAATGACCTAATTACTGTATTTCAATGTCTTAGAATAATTATTTTAATAATCTGGTATATAGTTATATAGAATCTGAAGTACTGTGCATAAAGGTATGATTTAATTTTATTTTGGTATCACAGATGTGTCAAATTTGTTAAGGACAATGAAAAAAACTGAAGAATTTATCCTTGAGTCAGATTATATAATTTAACCAGAAACCTGACTCAAGGATAAATATCAGAGTGACAAAGCTTTATATAAGTTCCTTAAGAACTCTTCTTATATTATTCTATAACAAAATATAGGCTGGAATTTTACAGTGTTGGAATAGAATTGATATTGAAAGGAACTGATATTTTGTAATGCATGAAAGGTGTTTTCTGTATTACATATGAAATATATTCAATATATCTACTTAAAATTATCTCATGAAATTAATTGCTTTGGTTTCCAGAGTCACCATGGCAGGATCTGTAATATTTTGAAAGAGTTCCACAGCAATCAGAAATGTCTTTATGTTCTCAAAAGTAGAACTAGTCTTTCAAAATTTAAGTAGCCTTTAGAAAATAAACCTAAAACTGTTGGTTATTATAGCACATAGAGTTATGCCCAACTATTTGTTTTCATCCAGGACTAGAAATAAATGTCTTCATTAACTGTTATGTGATTTGTCTCTGCACCTCATGGATCTTGTACACATTTTTACCTCATTAATGTAGTCCTTGCTATATGACAATTTGACCAATAGGATATGGGTACAATAAAGTTTACCCAGTCCTGGCAGAAGTTTTAGTGATTATATAATTTAACTGGACTAGCTTTTCATTTTTCCTCTAGTAATGAGAGAGCAGAAGCAGACTTGCACATTGAAGTAGAAGACACATCAAACAGATGCACAGTCAATTAGAACACTTGAAGAAAGCAACGTAACAATCAAACTTCAGAGTCCCAGGCACTACAGTTGAAATGTGGTAGAAAAAGGATAACTTTGTTGTTCTAATGGTGGTGAAACATAGATGTCTTTTTGTTTTATAGAATGACTACAACTAAAGTATACACAGCTGTTGAGTGCACATACGGCCTTTGATAAAATATGTCCTTATTGTTATGAGTATATGACTCAAGGGCATTCAAACACTTTCTCTGTTAACAAACTTCAGGCTTGTATATTCAAATTTTAAAAAAATGTATAATGAGTAAACAACGTGAAAAACGGGGCACACTGCAAAAATAAAGCAAAACAGAAACAAAGGATATTGAAAACAATATACATCTTCAGTAGGGGAAAAACATCTGAACAGAAAAATTCTAGGAAACATCCAAAGTCATAGGTACAATATAAAATACTCCTATTGTAAAATAGATGTAGAAATTTCTTTGAAGGGATTTGGCAAAGATTTTTTTAAAGCAGAAAAACAAAAAGAAAGATAGTGAAGGACTACAAGACAACAAAAGTCAAAACTGTGTATTAAAATTCTGAGTGGATCTCTGTATATTTGATCCATAATATGCACAAAAAATAATAGTATAAGTAGCAGAATAAAATACAGTTGATGAGAAAAATAAAACCTAGAGCTTACAGCATATAAGATAAAACTTACATTCTAGGTCTTTATAAGAATTAAGCCAGGACAAAACAAAACAAAACAAAAAAAAAGATAAGGGCTACGGATTTAGCTCAGCGGCATAAGCGCCTGCCTTGTAACCGCGAAGTCATGAGTTCGATCCCCGGTACCAAAAAAACAAAAAGAACAACAACAAAAAACCAAACAAATGAAAAAAGAATTAAGCTAGGACAATTGAAATTATAGCAGTTTCAAAGAAAAATGTTCAATTTGGAAAGATGTACTGAGGTATTATATGATATATGATATATGGTATGTATATATATATATACACACACACATATATTTATGAAATGTTAACATAAATACTAATATAAAAAATGTTTATTAATTTTAAAAGGTACACTTCAGTTGAAATAAATCTCTTCCTTTTTTCAAGATCATTTGATCTGTGATGAAGTCAGATCCAGGGCAATTGTTACATAGCATTTCCTTGACCACAATCTCTGGTCACAGGTTTGAACTATTTCAATCAATATGGAAAGCAGAGTATTTTGCTATTTAGGGGTCTCTCTCTCTCTTTCTTTCTTTTTCCAATCTTCTCCCTCTCTCACCTGCCTCTCCCTCCATATTTTGTCTATATCTCACATCTACAGCAGTCCTTCTGCTAAGCAAATGACTTGATCATAATTGTTGGTCATCTCACAGACACTAAAAGAGTCAAAATTTTAAAATGTTCCCTGAATAGTGAAAGGATAAGAAATTTAATGTCACTGAGGGAATTAAAAAATGGCTATGAAGTCAACCTACACATAAAACCAATAGTTTGTTGAACAAATACTTATGATGTAAGCCTCATTGTAGATATTTGTATTATTTTTACCATATTAACATCTTTCCAAATATAACTATTCATTTTCTATTTCTGAAGAAGCTACATGACTATTTTTCTACTTGCTGAATTCTGAATCACAATTTAGGTCTTATGACTGGAGTAGATATATTTACATAGTAAAAGATAAAATAACATAAGCCAGAGATTTAGCTCAGTGGCATAAGTCTCTGCAAATTAAATACTTTTCATAAACATAGTGACAAATAACAATATAAATGTTTGAAATTTATTTTTTCAAATTATCTCACAAGTTGTGAAATGTTCTTTTAAAATACTGTACTGTATAATCAATGATAAAAATAAGGATAATGAACATAGTAAGAGATAATATAAGCATTCATAAAAGTAAACAGTTATATTTGACACTAGAATGCTCGTAGTACATGTTAAGAAGAAAAATAAGTTGCAGATATAAATCATTCTCAATTTTGCCATTCACTGATGAAACTGTTCCACAATATTTGATTGAGTTACATGTACATTGCATAATTTAACCAACAGATAGATAAGGAGATGCTAGAAAAGGTGATTTTAAACTATGTATCTACAGCTATCAAAACAGCTATAGAGAATAAATACACTAAACTAATAGTAAGAAATCTTACTATATGTATGTATATATGTATGTATATATGTGTGTATATATATATGTATATATATATGTATTATATATACATATATATGTATATATATAATCTTCCTCTATAACAAAAATATATGTTCATGAATGTTATAACTAGAAAAAATGACCTAAAACAAGAAAAGTGTTCTGAAACACATAAGATTGAAGAAGTATTGACCTGCCCCACTGTCAGCTTATGGTGAAAGAAAATACATCAGGGAACTTTCTAAATTTGATCCACCATCATTTTATAGAAATTGATATAAGATTTATTTGAATTATAGTGAGTAGATAAAAGATTTTATTTGTTTCTAATAAGGGCTAGTAAATTCCTTTTGAAAGTAAAGGTATTTAGCATGTATTATTCACAGTGACAAATACATTGTATCACATAACTCTAACCAAATTTTATTTTCATTATTAGTTGCATTAATCCCTTTTTGGATAACAAAGTCTGGTTTTAGCAATTAAGGAACATATTTTCAGCCAGAGTTATTTTGATACAAGTATACAAAGTCATTTACAACAATGGTCATTTTATATAAAATTCACCAAAGAAATTTGTACTTGTTGACTAAAAAGACAAAGAAATGTTTAACAGCATTATAAAATGAGTAATACAAATAGATTTACATGAGAATGAAAGTTTGCTCATAATATCTTAATGATGCCTAGATAATATGCCATTTATTAAAGGCTTTAATTTCAATTATTTTTATGATGATAAAATTCAATAATAGAGCACTATTGAAGAAAAAACTTGTATAACAGAATTCTGCCTAATATTAAAAACTATATTAATAATCCCCAAAATACCTCAAAATTAATTAAATGCATCATGTTCATATCAAACTTTTATATTCAGTTTTTAATAGGATTTATTTTTTCTACCTTTGTTTGCTACATAAACCAATAATAAATCTATCAAAAATTGATGCGAATATAGAAGATCTATGATGAGCCTACATACAGCAAACATCCTGAGAGGTACAAAAGTACAGATGGTAAAATATTGGTACTTAACCATCCAATAGTTCTGAATTAATTATACATCCTAAATAAGAAATAAAAGACAAATGAAGGGAAGAAAAAATGAGGAAGAAATGAGGAAAAAGAAAGGAGAAATAAGAGAAAGAAAATCTACCCTTTTTTTCTGTGATCTGAGTGTATTATCAAGGTCCTAAAATCACTTCTACTGAAAACAATCCCAAAATTCCCTCAAATTTCTATCCCTGATCACATTTCAATATTTATTATTTTTAATTTAATATTTTGAGCATATGTATTGCCAAAGCAAGTGCTATTATTTTAATTTAAATGTTTTCACTGAACCTATGATAAACTGTCTGTATTTAAAGTGTATATTGTAGTTAGCGATTGCAAGGAAAACAGTTACATACAGGGTACATAATTTACAGCATCATTTATAATGATCACCTGAGTCAAGTGCAAAGAAAGTGTAGGAAATGTGTCTACACATTAAGGACCTAGAGAACCTGTCAAGGGCCTGGATCCTACGGCAACATCCTTCGTGGTCCAGTTGAAGCCCTAGAGCCCATGACAATGCCTCCCGCAAGTCCAACTAGAGATCTGGAGTCCACGATGACATTCGAGTCTGTTTTATGAATCTGGGCTGGTAAGGCACCGAGATCAGTGGTGAGGTTAGAAAGTCTATGTCAGCAGACTGAAGGTTCTACACTACAGCCAGGGAGCAATGCTCAAAGAACAGAGCTCCCCGAAAAAGTACCACAGAAATCCTTAGCAGCAATGAGGTTCCAAGCTCCTCTGACGACAGCACCCAAGTACGTATCGGGAAGCCAGCATGACAAGCTTCTCCTGGAAGTAGAGTAGCACACCATCCTCCCCTCCAGAGCCAGGAAGTGATGCTCAGTATAAGAACCAGAGCTCCCCACAGAGTGAACCACAGCCGTTCTCAGCAACAGCAAGGTCCTGAGCTCCTCTGACAATGAGAACAGTCCAGTTCATATCAAGAAAGAAGCTCCACAAACTCCTCCAGGAGAATTCACGGCAACAGGAGAACCAAAAACATCAAACAACAACCCTACTGTTACTCTTCAGGTCTCCTTTTCACGCTGGCAATAATCCTTTGGTGGGAGAGGTATACTCAGTACCACGCTGGTTCAGTTCAGCTGGTGTTTAAATTGACCACTAGTTTTCAATCCACCACAATGTACAAGGGCTGACATGTGAATATTGTCATGAAATTTTTGCTGTAGTCAAAATGAAGAAGTATTAATCACCCTCAAAGTACTTTGGGCCCCTTTGTAATTCTTTCTTCCCACTTCTTTTTATTTCCTCCTTCAGGCAAATTCTGGTTTGAACTTTTCACTATGTATTCTACTGAAGTTTATCTTTCCTAGACTTTCATAAAAAATAGGTAGTATAAATACTCTTTTGTCAACTTATTTTGCTTGTTTTTTTTTAAATTTACCAAGGTTGCTACATGCATCACTAATTCATTTATTTTTAAATTCCATGTTTGTTTATTCAGTAACCTTGCAGTATATTGGGTTCTGCTCTAGTTTGAGGTTATGAACAAAGGAAACTGCAATGACTTTTCATACAGAAGTTTGTGAATAGATACATTTTTTATTTTCTCTTCAGTGAATGCCCAGGAGTAGAATAACTAAGTAAAGTAGTAAGCATATAATAACATTTTAAGAAACTTCAAAGTATTAACCAAAGTAGTTGTATGATTTTATATTCTTGTTAGAGGAGTGTAGATTGAATTCTCTAATTCCCTTACATCATGGCCAATATGTGGTATGATCAGTCTCTTAATTTTAGCTAGTCTCATACTGTTTAGTGGTATATTATTATGATTGTCAACTGTGTTTATAGATTGTTCTAACTGAAATATAAGAATTTTGTTGAAGCTGATATTTCTGGCAGATTCAAAGTAATAAGGAAGTATGACAAAATCATAGTGTTTTACATTCTACTCAAAAGCAACCTTGAGGAATGAATTTTATGGAAAATATTGAAAATTGGTTAATGTGGAATATTGAAACAAGTCCTTTCTTTAACATTAGTATATTTCTACCTCTGATGTTCTTAACAGCAATATATTTTATGCTGTTTATATTTCTGGAAACATAGAATCTAGCTATGGTCACAAAGAAGGTCAACAAATCCATGCTGATTGTTGCATGCAATGAATCAGATTAAGAAAAATACAAATTAAAGAGAATGAACAAAGCTGAAGAACAACAAAACATTGCCTTTGAGACTATCACCATGCTTCAGTTAAACGATATATTGAGAATAGTTATGCAAGGTCTTAATCTACAATAACCACTGATTTTAGTAACAATTTTATAAAGTAAGACATCACTGGGGTTGTCCAGAGTACTAAAACCATGACACTGTGAAGAGGAAACAGTTGTTTTGTAAACAATTATAATTGTGCTTCTGTCTGATGTGGAATAAAAGAAAGAGAACAGCAGTTCTGTGTTTAATGAAGCATACATGATATAGTTTTATTTTATTTACAACTACATTTTTTCCGGGAGTTTCTGTTAGGACAGCAAAGAAAGAGAAAGAATTTAATACAAGTCTGTGAAAGTTGTTGCAAAGGGTGATCATGAGTTCCCAACTATGACAGTGCAAGTAGTTTTACTTGGGATTGAAATAACAACCCTGAGATTCAGTCCCTTAGGAAAAATTACACCAGGCAGCCTGATTGAGTGGAAACTATCCAATAAACTGTTCATGGACTTTACAATCAGTGAACTGTATGAAAGAGACTCAATTTCCTGAATTGCATGTCAAGAACTAAATTTACATGACATATCCACTTGAAGTAAACATAAATAAGCACTCTGGTCTGTGAATTCCTTGGAGACAAAAGGAATATCACTAAGCAACTGTGTGGTCCCCTAGCTAGAGTACTTTATGTGACTCTGAAGGAATATTACTGGTTAGTGAGAAAAAGTATTGATAGATAGATTGATAGACAGACATTTAGATATATTTTAATGTCACTCAGGTAATTATTGTCTTTCATAGCTTAACAAATTCACACAATAAACATTCTTAGAAGTATAAAAATAGAAGCAATAATCATAGCAATAATAGCAGTAGTAGATTGACTAAATTAGATCAACTTTTCTTTAGAGCATAGTGAAAAATCAAGACAAGATATGTCCCAAATCAACTTAAATTGATAAATTTAATTGCAACAATAAGTTTATCACAGATTGTCAGGTACAGTAGATAACTATAATAGTGGCACAGATTTTCTATTTCTTTGTATCTGTACCCTTTACAAGGTGACTTGTGGTTCCTTGTAGTGGGAGGTGGAACCTGTCCATGCCTAAATCTGTGTTTGCCTTATGACTTGCTTTAGTTCAAGTGTGACATATGCATGTTTATAATAAGTATGTATATACACACAAAATTATTAAATATATAAAAAAGTGTATTTTGACCTTTTTAACATATTGTAACATATTATATAAAATATATAAATATATTGATTTTTAAAATATATTGTAACCCATTTTTCTATAAAATTGACATAGTATTCACTGTTTTTTAAAAGGTATCTTGACAGATGTGGTAGGCTCAGTGCTGAGCCTGTATTTCTAAAGAGTTTCAAGGTTGCCATCTTCTCGTTGGAACCTTGTGACTATGAATAATAAGTCTAGACTATCATGCTGGGAAATTAAAGTGATTCATTGAACAGAACTAGTTGAGACAGCCAGGACTGTTGTAGACAAGCCAACCTTAAGACCACTCTTCAGCTATTCTCAGACGCATGGGCTGGATCAGGATAAACAACAAATTTTTCCGGACAAGAAGAACCACATAAGTCATCCATTAATTTGTGAAAAATAATACTTTGACACTGTTCTAATTATGAAATAACTTGAAATCCTGCTTTAGATATCTTACACATGAGATTAGAAACCAGAACTTTATATTTATTTAAGGAACTGAGACCAACATTTGAGATCAATTTTCCTTTTATTGTGTTTATTACATCTTGAGAATGTAGTCAATATTGGGTGAGACTAAATAGCTCTTTCTCCTGCCACTTAAAGCTTAGAGGATAGAGATTGGAATAAGGCACATGGAGGTAGAGGTTTCCAGTAAATGGCCAGACTTAGGATAAGCCCAGTAGAGAACCATAACGCAAAACTGAAGAATACAATGACTCTGAGGCTCATGCAAGTATAGCTTGACACTAAAGAGTCAGTGCCTCCTTCAAATTTATAACCTTAATTTTTGTTTTAATGTACCCTTGATCCAGCCCTGATCATCAGTAACTCTTTGACTGACTTTGAAGTGTAACACTAAAAGAAAGAGTAAGTCAGAGATCAAAAAGTCTTCTCAGATAGATACTGCAGTTTATAACCATCTCAATACTTGAAATTGATTTTATATGATCCCATATGGGTAATTCATCTATAATTCTCTATCCTTAGCAATTATAATATCACCTTAAACCTGAAGACTTTTAAAATCAGTTTGGAAAATAAAATATTTTTCTCTGCCTCCAAAATAAGTAACAAAGCAAGGCAACAGAATCAGAACTCAGAAGAAACACATAATTTAGAAATGTGTGGAGTGGATATTTTAACACTGGAGTTAGCAGATTCATATTTTAAAATAATGCTTACTATATCCACAGATACAAAAGATTGTGTTTTGAATGTCAGCAGTAGAAGAAAAAACTAGAAATTCTCAACTTGAAAAGAATAATAATGATTAAATTAAAGTCAGTGGATACTAAAAGATTATATATAACTTGTTAAGTTTTGACTTCTGTGAAAATACAATAGATGTACTTTTCCCAATTCTTCTCACGAGATGCAACGGTAAACCCAACACACACACACACACACACACACAGACACACACACACACACATGAACATAAAAGTAATGCGAAAGTTAGAGAGGAAAGCAAACTGATTAGGCATGCTTGAACACAAAGAGTATCATGGTAGCAAACTCTTTTTGTTTTACTTTATGTATTCCAGGGACAAAGATAAGCTGAATCCACTCACAGAACCTGTATTCTCTAGCCAAAGTAAGTACAGTAATACAGGCAACATAGCAAGACCGAAGACTTTTAGACAATTATTGCCACACCCAAACAAACATTTATGAGAAGAAAAATGTGTGACTCTACTTATGTTAACATCTAGGTCTGAAATATCCACCAAAACTCTCCTGTGTTCTGAGGTAGGGGTGTGCTCCAAAGAAGTGGGTTCCTGGGTACATCTTTGAGTTTTCACTTCTGTCTCTCTGTCAG
Organism: Dolichotis patagonum; assembly: GCA_004027295.1. NCBI lineage: Eukaryota > Metazoa > Chordata > Mammalia > Rodentia > Caviidae > Dolichotis > Dolichotis patagonum. The sequence continues at coordinate 33,355 of PVJX010003515.1, read as the reverse complement.
GAAGAGAACAGCTTCCTTTGTCATGCACATTCCCCAGGGGCTTCCTGTCTGGAAGCTTGACAAACATGGACTGAATCCCTGAAACTCTGAGCCAAGATAAATCTCTCCTCTAGCAAACAGGTATTGGAGTATTTTGTCACATCACTGGAAAGCTGACTAATACAGAAGATGGGATTGTTACTGTGACTCTACCTCATCATGAGGTTCAGCAATGAAAACTTAAGTAACTTCTAAGTGTGTAAATAAATGCAAGGGTGATTGAAAAATATGGTGAACATTTAAGTTGGAAATCATTATTACAGTAAAAAACACATTTCCATTATTCCTCTGCAAAATATTCCCCTCTCTTAGAATACATTCAGTCCATCATTCTTGCCAATTTCTGAAGCAGTTCTGAATGTTCTGTTTCATGAATATATTTACAAATTTTGACAAAAAAATACAGTAGGTATTGCCATCAAATGCCACCTAATGGAAAGGCAGACTCATAAAAAATTTATAGTATGCCCTTAGTCACTTTATTGAACAAATCTTGCACTGAGAGATTGTTGACTGTTATTCACAAAACCTGAAAATAGGCCAAATATATTTTGATGTGTGAATGATTAAGCACATTATGATTTATCCAAATAATATAATGTTACAAAAAATGTTTTTAAAAAGTGTAAGCAAAATATACAGAATATAAACAAGAGTAAAATACAGGAATTTTGTATCTCATATTGTTTCAAGACTGGTAACCTCAGAAAAAATCAACATTCTTATTCTCCATTTTTAAGAAACTAGACACACACAACTTATTTTGTGCCTAAGCTTTCAAACTTTAGTAAAATAATGCTGTCTAATGTATATGTCTTATGCAATTCTTACAAATGGATTAATTTTATTTTTCATTCATAAATATGTAGTTATTGTAGAATATGGAGAAAATCTTAAGTGCTCATGAAAATGATTAAAATCACCTGTTCTGACCTGGTTCATTTGCAAGAAAATGGGTTTAATTTGAGACCATAATATTAAGTGAAATAATTCAAATGCACAACCTTAAATATAATAAGATTTGCTTATACGAGAATACCAAAGTATAAACAAATCAAAAGGCAAAATCAGAGATGGATAATGGAAAATGAGGAGATAGAACTTTCACAGATGTGAAAAAGACAAAGAGATGGAGGAAGAGTAAGAGGAGTGGAAGGAAGAAGAATAGAATAAAAAGAAGTACTAAACTGTACTATGTATATGCATCAACTTACCAAGATAAATATGATCATTATTCTAAACATACTAATAAAAATGAGAAGCATCAACACACACACAGAGAAAAACACACACACACACACACACACACATGACTTTGGGTTCTGACAAGACTAAATTGTGGTTCTACACTGCAGAAACCGTTACATTTTGAAGAATGGTGTTTCTAAAGCCTTACCTGAAGGTAAAAAATAGAGTAATTCTATCCGTCAATACTGTTGGTTATAAATAAGTCATTTCAGTTTCACAAGGGTATGTTCATGATTGACTATGATTATACAAATAAGGTGTCCCATAAGTTAGATGTGGAATAATTGCAAGAAAGGGAAATGCCTTTCACCAACAACATTTTAGAATTGACAATTACAGTCTTATTTCTTTCTCTAGATCTTAGATCACAGAACAAAAACATTGGAAAGCATTGTGATTGACCCCAATTCGAGCCATAGTTCAGCCTAAATCTAATATAGCATGAGGAAACAAACTGTCAGAATTTTAAAAATGACTGATTAATTGCATTACTTTGGGGTGGTAAAATAATGAAGGTATTCTATATAATAAGAACACATATTTTGCAGTTTTCTTTTAAAAAGTAAAAATATTTATATTCTAGTAGTCATTACTAGTTATCAATCATTATGGTCCTTATCATAAACATTAAGATGTAACTACCAATACTGTTTTGATGTGCTCACTTCAAATCATCATGACTCTTTTTAATTTAAAGAGTAAAATAAAAATAAAACAGTTTCAGAACAGGTTAGTAGTACAGTAATAATAATTAATACATTGCATATTGTTACCTTTGCAGTAGCTATTCAGAGTACAAGATATAGGCAAGAAATATTATACTAAAAATATTAGCTCAAATCTTTCTTTTCAATGAACTAAGAGAATCTAGTTGTATAACTATCTTAACAATCTTTTATCTATCTATATCTATCTATCTATCTATCTATCATCTATTTTTCTTTTCACTTCCTTCCTTTCCCTTTTCCTGTTTCTCTTTTATTTTTTTTAATAATTCCTGTCAAATATGCAGCATCTGTTGTACATTTTGGATCTTACTTACTCGTCCATTTTCTTACACTAGTGAGACAATATGATGTTTACACGTGTTTGATTTATTTCACTTATGAGTATGCTTTTGCCTTACATCCATTTACCTATATAAGTTTACAGTTTATCCTTATTTATGGCTGAGTTGTGCTCCATTATATATTTAAAAAACACATCTTTTTAATAACAATTCCACAATTCATGGGCATTTGAGTTGTTTGCAAGTCTTAGCTATTAAAAATTTTACTGCTATAAACATGGGTACACAAACAATGCTGTAGTATGATGTTCTTTATTTCTTCTGGAAAGATGTTTAAAGGGGAAAAATGGGTCAAAACAAACTTGTATTCCCACACTTCAAAGGAATCTCCACATTGATTTCCACAGTGGTTGCACCAGTCTATACTCCCACCAACAGTGGAGGGGAGTTGCTTTTATGCCAGAGCCCCATAGGCATGTAACTGGTTTTTGCTTGATATCAGACATTCTTTCTTCAGTGAGACAGAAACTCACCTTTGTTTTAATTTGTATCTCTCAAGAGACCAATGATGTTGAACACTTTTTCAGGTATTTATTTTCCATTTATATTTATTCATCTGAGAAGTGTGCATTGATCTCAGATGCCCATATTTGGATAGGATCTTTGAATTTTAGAGGCATGATATTTTTTTCAATTCTTGATATGCTCTAGATTTAAGTCCTTCCTCTGGCTCTAATTTTTCCCATTGTATTATTTGACTTTTCACTCTATTAGTAATCACTTTTGTTGTATAAAAAACTTTTCAATAAGGTTAGATCCCATTGGTTGATTATTTCTAATATTTCACATGCAGCCTGGGTTTTGTTCATGAAGTCTCTGTCTACTCTAGGTCTTCAAGATTTCTACTTATTTTCTCATCCAGTAAATTTAGTGTTTCTGTTTTAAGGTCTTTGATCCATTTTCACTTTACTTTAGTCCATGGTGATAGATATGGGTTAGTGGATGGTGATAGATATGGGTCTATTTTTAGTATTTAGCATGTGGAAAGCTAGCTTGTCTGGCACCATTTATTAAAGGGGCTATCTTCCTTCTAGTCAACCTGCTTGAAGGTGGCTGTGTGTTGGGAGTTGTGTCTGCATCTTCTGTTCTGTTCTACTGATTCTCAGGTCTGTTTTTTGGGGCAGTATCATGCTGATATTTTCACAGTTGCTTCATAGTATAATTTCATGTCAGGGATTGTGATATCCCTTGACTTGCCTTTATTGCCCAGATTTGCTTTTGCTATTCTAGTATTCTGGTTCCAAATGAAGTTTATGAATATTTTCTGTGTATCTGTGAGGTATGTTAGTGGTATTGTGGTTAGGATTGCATGAATTCTGTATAGCAGTTTTGTGAGTATAGCTATTTTGATTATGTTCATTCTTCCTACCTATGAGGAAGAATATTTTTTCATTTTCTGATATCCTTTTTGATCTCCTTTTTTTAGGCTACCATAATTTTCACTGTACAGATCTTTTACATCCTTTGTTAGGCTGATTCCAAGGTATTCCATTTTTAAGATTTTATTGTGAAAGGTATGCTTTCCATAATTGTTCTCTCTTTCTCTGAGTTTGTTGTTTGTATACAGACATGCTGTTAATTTTTGAGTGTTGATTTTGTATCCTGCAACACTAAAGAATTTGAATATTAAATGCACAAGTTTTTTAGTGCAATTTTTTGGGTCTTCTATGTAGAGTATCATGTCATCTGCAAATAATGATAATTTAACTTCTTCCTTTCTTATCTGTATCCCTCTTATTTCTTTATTTTGTTTAACTACTTGGGCAAATGTTTTCAGAGCTATGTTGAATAGGAGTGATGATAATGGGCAGCCTTGTTTTGTTCTTGATTTTATAGTGAAAACTTTCAATTTTTGACCATTTAATATGAAGTTAGCTGTTGGTTTGTAATATATCATATTTTTAAAGATATAAGTAAAGGCTATCTATTTCAGTTTTCTACAGGGTTTTAACATGAATGAGTGTTGGACATTATCAAATGCTTTTTCTGTATCTATTGAGATGATCAAGGGATTTTTGTCTTTGGTTCTGTTAATATGGAGTATTATATTTATTGATTTGTGTATATTGAACTATCCCTGCATCCCTTGCATGAATCCAAGTTGGTCATATGTGTAATCTTCTTGATGATTTGCTGCATTCTGTTTGCCCGTTTCTTCCTGAGGATTTTTTCATCTATGTTCATTAGAGATATTGGTCTATAATTCTCCTTTTTGGTGTGGTTCTTCTCTAGTTCTGGAATAAGTGTAATAGTTGCTTCCAGGAATGATTTTGTAAGTACTGTTTCCTTTCAATTTCCTTAAAGACTTTCTTCATTAATGGCATTGGTTCTTTGAATTTCATGTAGAATTCAACAGTGAATCCATCAGCACCTGTGGCTTTCTTTGTTGGTATATTTTGAATTATATTTTCAATTTCATTGGCTGATATTGGGTTATTTAGTACTTTTATATCTTCTTGATTTATTTTTGGCAATTTGACTGTGTCTAGAAATCTGTCCGTTTCTTCTGTTTTCCACCTTCTTAGAGTATAGGTCCTCATAGAAGATATTGATGATCTTCTGAATTTCTGTAGGATTCATTGTAATTTCTCCCCTTTCATTCCTAATTGTTTGAATTTATGTGTTTCTTCTTTTTGATGAGGTTATCTAATGATTTATCAATTTTATTTATTCTTTCAATGAACCAACTTTTTGATTCATTGATTCTTTGCATTGTTTTCTTAATCTCAGTTTCATTATTTTCTGCTCTTGTCTTTATAATTTCCTCCCTGTATTAGCTTGAAATTTGATTTGTTTTTGTTTTTCCAGAAGTTTGAGGTTCAACATTGGGTTATTTATTTGAGCTTGTTCTGTGTTCCAGATGTGTGAATTCACTGGTATATATTTCACTCACAGGACCACTTTTACTGCATCCCATATGCTCTGATATGTTGAATTAACATTATCAGTTAATTGTACATACTGTTTAATTGAGTCTTCAATTTTTCTCTGTGACCTATTGGTTTTCCAGAGGGTACTGTTTAATTTTCATGTGTTTCTGTAGCTTTTGTGGCTTCTTTTGTCCTTGATTTCCACTTCCATTATGCTACAGCTAGATAGGATGCATGGGATGATTTCAGTTCCTCTACATTTTCTTAAAGATGTTTTGTGAGTTAATATGCAATCTATCTTGAAGAATGAGTCATGTGCAGTTGAGAAGAATGTATATTCTGAATCTTTGGGGTGAAACACTCTCTAGACATTTGCAAGGTCCATTGATGAAGGTGTGGTTAAGTTCTGATCTTTCTTATTGGTTTTTTTGTGGCCTGGTTGAACTATCTATTTATGAGAGTGGAGTATTGAGGTCCCCCGCTACAATCAGGTTAGTGCTTATTTGATTTTTCATGCCTATTAATATTCTTTTATGTATTTTGGTGCATATTTATTTACAATTGTTGTGTCTTCTTCGAGTTTTCTCTTAACAAGTATGTACTGACATTCTCTACCTCTTTTCATCAGTTATGGCTTAAAGTTTACATTATTGGAAAATATAATGGCTACTTCTGCTCTTTTTCCAGGTTCCTATGGCATGGAGAATTATTTCCATCCTTTTACTTTTAGTCTATGAATTTCCTTTTGATTTAAATATGTTTCTTCAATGCAGCATATTTTTGGATCTTATTTCTTGATCCATTCTGACAGTCTGTTTCTTTTGAGTGAGTTTAGACAGTTTATATTGATGATTATAACTGACGAGTATTGGCTTATCATTTTCATGTTGTTTTCCTGTTATTGGTCCCCTGTCCTTCTCCTCTATTTAACTGCTTGCCCTGCCAGATGACTTCTATTGGTGTTCATGTGTTTGTGGTCTTTGTTATCTCTTTATATTTATCATTCATAACATTCTGTAGAGCTATTTGGTGGTCATAAACTTCTTCAGTTTTTCTTTGTCATGAAAATATCTTACTTAACTATTGATTTTAAAAAGATAGCTTTGTGGGGATTCATCAAACTGTATTGAAGATTGTTTTCATTTAGGGCTTGAAATACCTCACTCCAAGCTCTTCTTGATTTATGGATTTGTTTTGAGAAGTCTTCTGTTATTCTGATGATTTTTCTTTTATAGATGATTTGTTACCTTTTTCTAGCCACTTTTAATATTCTGTTCTTGTGCTGAATTTCTAGAATCTTACTATGTGTCTTGGTGTAGACTTACTTTGACCATGGCTGTTTGACGTTTTATATATTTCATTTATTTGTATATCAGGTTCTTTATCCATGTTTTGCAAGTTTTCTGGTATTATTTGTGTGAAGTTTTTTTTAATATCTCAGTCTTCCTCACCACTCCAATTAACTTTATTTTTTTCTTTGCTTCATCTTGCAGCTGTTGGATTGATGTTTCATGGTCTCTTGCTATTTTTAAGATATCTTTCTTTTCCTTGTATCTAGCTACAGTTCTGTCTTTCAGATTAATATTCAACTCACACCTTCATTCAATCTGTTGAATATAATTTCAATAGATATTTTTAATCTTCTGGACTTCTGTGTTTAACCATTTCATGGATTTTACTTCTTTCCTTTTTGGTCTTTCATGCTTTCCATTGATTTCCTGAGCTCTTTTATTTTTTATCTGTGTAAGCTTTAATGTCATAATTTTGATAAACATTTCTTTTTGCAACTTAGAGATCATTTTTTCTGTAGTCCTTTCCATTTTTTTTTCTTTTTCACTTCTGCTGCTATCATTTCCAAAAGTTACAGTGTTTGGCTTTTAATTTCTTCTATCTTATTGTGCTCTGGACATGTCCAGTGTGGGCTGTTGATTCAGAGTTGCATTTAATTTTGTGTCTTGTCATTTTCTGTTTTCTGTCTTTTGTATTTTTTTGTTTTCTGTGTTGATGCTTATAGGTTTCTTATGGTAGATAATTTTATCCCCAGTACTGAGACTTTCCTAGCAAATGGTTCTTCCACAGGGTTATCTTCTAGATGTAGGTATCTCTTGGTCTTGTGTCTATCTGAAGAATTTGCCTTCCCTATGTATTGAAGGTGAAAAATTGTTACCTATTTGACTCAGCACCCATTCCTTTGGTACTGGATTATGGTAATGGTAATGACCTCATACCATCGCAAAACAGAAAAAGTGATTATAGCAGATGTAGTATTCTAGTTAAAGTAGTACAACAACAATAACAATAGAAGTAACAATTACAGTAGTCTTGAAGGCAGCTTGACTAAAGACAAACTGTGGTAACTATTAGCCTGATACTTTTAAACATAGGAGTAAATTGTACAGTTGTATAAGAGAATTCAGCACATACAAGGAACCTGTATACAATGATTTTTCCATTAATGGAGTGATTTAATCTTGTCATGATGAGATGAATAAAACACAGAGGAGGCAAGACAGAGAGATTAGTGAGGTCCTATATAGTAGGAGCAAGGCTGGCAGGGATAGGACGATCACCCAAATTTTAAACACCTGGAGGACAAAGAGTGAAAGAATGGAAAAGGAAGCAGAGGAGTAGTGAAGTGAAACAGACAGAGAGGGGATGATGTTTATTCACACAAAAGTATCACGCAAGATAATTGATGAGGGTTAGAAGACAGGTAGATGAAAACGTAAAGGAAGATAATAAATCTAAGTCATTAAAGAAAGAGAAAAAAATGAAACTAAAAACAGAAAAAAGAAATAAAACTTAAAAGTAAAGCAAGACCAAATTAAACTAAATTTAAAAAGACTTCAACTGAACAGAAAAAGGAAAACCAATCAAACAAACATAGAAAAATAAATGGAGTAATAGTCCACTGGTGTTTTCAGTATTTTTGATCTGATCTCAGAAATTTGTTGTGTACTCCAGCCAATTTTGCAGTGTGATTTGTGCTGGATATATATATATATATATATATATATATATATATATATATATACATATATAATCCTATAATTGGTCATATATATATATATATATATATGAATGCAGCCTCACCTGCCCTCTTTTATTCTGCCTGTCCATGTACCAAAGCACAATGCTAACTAATCTGACTTACCAACTGTTAGTCTGTGCTCTCATCCAGGTCTTGAGAGGACCTTACCTGGAGCAGTCTGGCTGCATGAACTTTTTCATCACTGCCACTTCTGCAAATGCCTTCATTATGACATAAATATGTATTTTAACCATATATGGTTAAAATACATATTTATGTATGTATCACATATATCACATATATATGCATTTTAACCATATATGAACCATATATTCTTTAAATATACAAATATATATGTGCATATATACATATGTATTACATACAAATACATTTAAATGCATTTATACAATAAATGAAAGCATATTATTAAACTAAGTAGATTTTCTATGAATATTGTATCCAATATTTATGATAACTGATTTGAAACTGTATAAATAATATATTTGAAGTCCTATTCTTAATATGTAAATGTCATAATCATTTGATTTACCTAAACCAAGCTTCCTCTTCAAACTGGAATGGAAAATTAGCCTGAACAAATTTTAAAGGTTGACAGTAACATTCTGAAATGGTAATGTATGCAATTTGTTCCATTTTGAGACGATGCTATCTATTTAATAATTTGATTTTTATATCAGATAAAATTAGCAGATAGTCATATGATCATGTCTTCCATAAACGCAATGTGTGAAATATAATTTAATGATATTTGAAAGAAACATCCTTTGGCAAGCCTTCAATCTAGTGGTATTTCTTGTACTATATAATTTAGTTTTAAGGAGACTTAATAAAGAGAAATTAATCAAATTTTGAGAGATTCTTAAACTTTTCTTCCTGCATCAATATTAGAGATTAAGGATGAAATTGTCTCTAGTAAATATATCTTGCTTCTATTTTTATTTGATTTCATTATTCATCGAATAGTAGAAATAAAACTGTGTCAACATAAACATGTAAAATAGTACCTAAATTCCTTTCAGTTTCTATTCACTTTGCATTTAGAGTTCTTTTGTTAACATTTGGGATCTATATTAAAATTAAATTCATCAATTCTATTGATGTTGCTCATGAACCAAAAAAGATGACAATATTATTATATGGAAAGTTTTAATTACAAAAAAAAGAAAACTGAAGTTACCTGAAAATTTAACCTCTTCCATTAAGGAATAAAGTGACAGCAATAAATTGAACCCATTCACCTCCATTATCTTTCTCTTATATTTCATAAGATCGTGAATATATTAATAGAAGGAACGTGAAACTCACAGAAGACTCTAAAGTTGTTTCCAAGAGAAAAATTTTTTAATGGCAAAGTAAAACTTGCTAAAATCTTGAGAAAACCTAAATGTATCACCTTTTTTCTATTTACTTTACATTTATAAACACTATGAGAAAATACAGTATTTATAGATTATTTTCTTCATTTACATCGACTTCATGAAACTCAAATTTGAAATAAATGTTTGTCTGTAAATTAAATTCTTGTTATTCTTACACTCTAAGATTAATTTGATTGCAAGCTTCTTTATATTAAGAGCTTTTTCTTTATGTCTATTCTTATTGGTACAACTTTCACAGTTGTAAATGAGTTAATTTGATCCTGCAAGATACTAAAAGAATCTAGCCTTTATTCTGAAATCAAGAATATGTATCAGAACTGTGATACTAGGTACATGATATTATTATATTAAGTGCATGATATTATTTAAACATATATAATATTTTATATAAAATAATAAGTACAGGCTAAATATAATTGGAATCAATAATTCAGTTAGGTAGTTTGAGAAACTGGGCTACATATACTCAACTATGGAAGCATTTCCTGATTCTTCTGATACATATTTAACTACAGCAAGGCATTCATGGGGCCCTCAAGTGAAAAAGCAAATTGGACTTTTCAGAGTGTGTATGATCAGATGATCTACAAAGGTTATTTAAACTGGTTGGCATCACATTCTTTCTTCTACTAACCTGATAGTTTAACTGTGATCAGAAAAGATCAAATATGTATTATTACAGAGTAGAGATACTAAGAAAAACGTTGGGGCAAAATCTTTGCATATATCAGAATTGCATATATATATATATATATATATGAATATGATTAGGGCTTATTTAGATAATTCTTATCACAAATTAGTACAGCCAAAGAGGTCATAAAGAAGATATCTAAATAGAAAAGAATTTTAACTAATGACTGATATGTTTCATAAATTATATTTCTGGGACAAGATCAGTAGGCCATACATGAATCTCAGTGGAAAACTTTCAAATGAAAATACTATATATATTATATTTGCATAAAATTATATATATATGTACATGTGTGATATATTTTCTATAATGACATTCAAAAAATAATTTCACGTGTGAGTTGTCTTAATTTCTAAAGTTTTCTAAATTTTCTAGTTTCATCTTTTTAATATAGAGTTTTGTGTTTTCTCATTTTTCCTTACATATGTGTAGTAAGTAAATAATATTAATTAGTAATTCATGTTAGAAGCATTATTTCTTTTTAAAAGCTTATTTTAATATTCTATTATAAGAATGTTTTAATGTTTTTATCTTCTGAGTCCAATACTTGGTTGTTTGGAATGAGGTGTCTGACTAAGTCTGTTTCACCAGCAACTTCAGTATAACTTATGTTAGTCTTCCTTAGGTGCTTTCTATTAAAGCTTGTTCAGAGAAAGCCTATTCTCTCCTTATCAATTACTAGCACTTGCTACATGGTTCCAATGTGGGGTGCAGATGAGTGATCAGGCCAACTCAATGGTGGCAGGGAATTAGTTTGACATTCTATGTCCAAAATCTCTGGGGATTTTAAAGAGGAGGGTAAAAAAAAAAGTGATCTCTTCATGTTGCTTTCTATAGCAACACTGGAATCATTCTTGCTAAGTTGGGATCAAATTATATCCTGAAATTATTTTTCTGTTTTTTTCAGAAAAATAAAGTTATTACATTATGTGAAACTGCATTTATATGACTGCTTCATTCTTATTAGAAAATTTGGCATATTAGTTAACCAGAACAGCAGTAAACTAAGATTAATTTATGGATGATAAAATTCAACTGGCAAACATCATATTCTGTGTTCCAATAACCTCTCTCTGAATAAACAGTTGTTTAAATTAGAAGTGGATTAATCTCAAAGAAACACAGCATTCATTAAAAAGGGAGCCCACAAGTTAAGCAAGATTGTTCAAGTAAGTAGAATTTTAGAAAATAGCAACAAAAAATTAATTTTAAATTTTAGACATATGCTGTTCCTTCAAGAGTATTTTAATGCTACTTTAAATTACAGTACAGTGAATCAAAAGGAAGAATCAGCTTACATAAGATCAATTTCTATTCCTCTGCCCAATGTTGGTGGGAAAGGCTAATGTTTGGATATTAGTTTTGATTCACATGGACCCACAAAATGACCTAAGAAATAACTGTCTATGATTGAAGACCTAAGAAATAGGTTAAATAGCAAGAAAAATATTTAATAATGCTTCTAAAAGATGATGAACATAGACATCACAGGGAGAAGTATAAATATTTATACTGTCTGCTAGACAAAGTGAAAGAACTAATAGTAAATGCTGAAGACTAAGAAAGTTAATGTTAAAAACATTTATGAAAATTCTAATTATGTGAAGTGATCCAGCTTGGTCTTTGCTGACTTTTACTTTATGTGGAGGAAGGGGAAGGGTCCCATGAGAAATGTCTCCTAAGATCTTGTCTGATTTTTGTTCAGTAAAAATATCAAAGACTCTTAGAAAGGGTTAATTCCCGTAGTGCTAAAACAATTTCTAGAAAAACAACAGTGGATTTATATCTATGTGCAGTGAGTTTAGCTACAACTGTTAAGAAGTGTGATAAGCAGAGTACCCTTACTCCCTATGCACCTTTATTTACCAGCATTGACTTCTCAAGCAAGATGACAATTATTATCTAACTGAAATGATTGTTGTAATAATAGTGAAAAATAAGAGATAGTATCAAAATTATTTAACTAAAATATAATTAGGTTTAAATAATTATGCACTTTCTGTTAGAAATGAAAACTACTAACATTGTTGAACTTTCCAGAATAGAACAGGATAGTGCTAAGATAGCAGACTTGCTCAGAATCTCAGAGCATTTTTCTGTATCTTAAATGTTCTTTCATATGCAAAAATCCCTTTCAGTTTGATGATTTCCCATGAAATTATCACCCAATGACTTACAAATTCAGATTTTTAAAGCATTATTACTCTTCCACTCTACAATGGGTCTCTTTACTCATGAAGAAGAATAGAGATTGACTGAAATACTTACACAAGTCTCTTGTGTAGACAAGAAGTGATACTTGTGATTAAAACCTGTGTAATAAGACTAATCAATTGTTGCTGGTTCAATTCAAGGAATCAGAGATATGAAGAATTACATGGAATATTTGTTAACTATGAGCATTTTGTAAAACTTTCTAAAATAATTTTAAGGAATTTTAGAAGTGTGCTTGGGCATAGCTTTGTATAATTAACTGTGACATTACTGGAACCAAACATGCAACAACCACAATTTAAAACAGAAATTAATTGATTTGGTTCAAGATTTCATAGTATTCATTGTGTGGTAGGCTGGGTTCAAGGTAGGAACATCATGCCAGAAGAATGTAACAGGGGAAAGATTCTTATTTCATGGGCTCCAACAAGGAGAGGAAAAGGGGAATGCAGTATAACAAGAGATACAAGGGAAAGATCATGCCATCAACACACACTCAGGCATACCCAGAAATATGCTTTACTAATTATCTGGCGGGTTCCAGGCTGATCAAACTGCTAATAGTGCATGCCAAGCTATAATACTAGCACCAATTAGTAACAACAGAGCATCATAAAGAATCTGAAAATGAGATGAAAGATAAAAGAAGTATGTGAAAGACAAGGCATTTACATTCAATATGATAAAGGTAATATTGTAGTGCAGTGAGTAAAATGATTGTGTTTTCAACAATTTTTTTTTTTTTTTTGGTATTGGGGCTCGAACTCACGACCTCGTGCTTGCCAGGCAGGCGCTTAAGCCACTGAGCCAAATCCCCAGCCCAAAAACTGTATCTTTTTTTTTTTTTTATCGGTACCAGGGATTGAACTCACGACTGCCTGCTTGCAAGGCAGGCGCTTATGCCGCTGAGCTAAATCCCCAGCCCCCGATTGTGTTTTCAATAATGGTATTGGATAAATAGAAAATTCATACTGGCAAAAAATAATTATTGATTCTCTTTCACACAATCTGCCAAAATCAATTCCAGGTATATTTCAGATCTACATGTGTAATGACAATATATAATTTTTAAAATAAAGCAAAATTTCATCAAGAAATTGGAATATGGAAATTTTTTTTCAAAAGACACACTTATATTTAATAATAAAATTGGATAAAGAGAAATATACAAAAAGTTTAAAAATCTGTTCTTTTGAGAAGCAGACCACAGTATAGAAGAAAATGTTACTATAAACATGTTTACAAGGAATTATGCCTCTTATAAACTTCTAAAAGAGAGAAAAGGAAAACAAATAGGACAACAGGGAAGGATTTAATAGGTACTTCATGAAGGAAGATAGCTCAGTGGCCAGGATTATCAAAGGTGGCCTTGCATCAGAAAGTGACAGCACTACACATTCCATAGAATGCTTCAAATGGATGGATGCCAGTTGGCCTGACTGTAAGTGCTGATTAATGGAACCCTGAAGTCTCTTGGTGGAAATGTAAAGTAATAAAATTAATTTTAAGAACAAAACTAAACACATTTAAACCTGAAGTGCTAAAATTCTATATCTTTTTTTTTTTTTTTGGCCAGGATCAAACTTATTACATCTTGTTGGCCAGGCAGGCGCTTATGCCGCTGAGCTAAACCTCCAACAAAAATTCTACATTGGTTATAAACTTTATGGAAATAGATTCACATTTAATAAAAATACCTTCACAGTTCTACCATTGTAGAGCCAAAGTAAATAAAGAGAATATAAATAAATTAGCTCATTAGAGTCTCAATAAAATTTTATTGACAAAAACAAGTGGTTTATCAGATTTAGTCAGTGAGTTATATAATTTTACTTCTTGCAACATGAAAAAAATGATGGCATTTTTAAACAACTAATGGAATCGGACCTTCTTTGTTCTTTCCTGCTGTCTTTCAACATTATTCTGGATATTTTCTGTCCCTTGAATTTCCACACGAATTTTAGTATCAATTTGTAGTTTCTGCAAAAAGTTTTTTGGAATGTTGAAGAAGATAGAATACAACCCATGTATCATCCAGGGATACAGGTCAGAAGCACAATGCCTGCCTGAGCACAAGGTTGTGAGTTCAATTCCTGGTACTAGGGAAAAAAAATCTGTACATCAATTTATAGAATATTTCTACTTTCATGATATAATTCTTCTAATTCATGAATACCTTTTCCTTGATTTAGGTCTTCTTTAAGTTTTTTTCATTGCATTGTATAATTATCTAAGTTTTCTAAGCATCCCTTTTCTTAAATTTATTCCTCAGTGCTTAATTTTGTTGTTATTTTAAATGAAAATTTTATCTTAATTTTACCTTCAATTTGTTTATTGCAGCTACTATTTTTGAAAGCATATTGAAACTTTGCTAAATTCACTTTTGAATGCTATTCTTTTTTGGATTTCTTATAATTATATATGTGCAAAATTATGTCATGTGAAAAGATTTTATTGTCTTCTGTTCCATTTGGAATTGATTTTATTTAATTTCCTTGCTATTCCTGATGCAACCTTCAGAATGACCTTGAATGCCAGTCAGAAAGGGGCCATACTTACCTTGTTCCTAATTTTAGGAAGAAAATATTTACAATTAGATATGAAGCTGGCTGAGTTGTGTTGTATATAATACTTGTCAGATTGAGGAAATTCCTTTCTACTCTCAGTAATGTGGTAAAGTTTTGTTAACATGAAGAGGTGTTATAATTTTTCAGAGTTTTTCTTTGTGGAAATGATCATGTGAACTTTGTCATTTAGTCTATTAATATAGTATCAGGCCTTGATATTGAATAACATTTTTATAGAAAGTTTGAAAGGAAGTTAAAGCTTTTATATCATAATTCTATCAAAAAGAGAAAAAATTCCCTTAAGTATGTGTGTATTTCTAAGAAAATGAGAAGAAGTTGATACATATCTTTTTAATTTTAAAGTCAATGATCCTAATCCTTTGATGAGGAACTAGTCAGAGTTCACAATAAAGACTTCATTTCAAACTATTGATTTCCTTTAGCACGTGACTTAATTCATACACAGAATTCAACTGTATGCATGATCTGTCTCAATTTTAGGAGCAGGTGTCTTAATGCTTACTATAATATAACACTTAAAAACAATAATTGTTTATCTGAGGTTATACCTTCATATGGATTATTAGCAATATGATTGATAGATTATCAGAGTAATATGGATTATTAAAGTAGATTGCACTCTAGTTCAATTGTACCTCTATGAAAGAAGAGAAATTGAACACATGAATAGACACAACTAGAAGAAAGTACTGTGAGGACATAGGAAATAAATCTATATGTCAGAGAATGCCTGAGACTACTAGAAAAGCTAGGATAGAAGAAGGGAAAAAAATATCCCTCACAACTCCAAGAAATAACCAAACTTGCCAACACTTTGACTTTGGCTTTCTAGTTTCCAAAACATGGAAAAATTTATGTTTTTTTAAACCTCCTGTCCTGTAGTATTTTGTTACTGAAGTCTTAAAGTGATAAAGTGGTAAAGTTGGCACTTTGTGTTTGAACCTGAAAAGACTGGAGATGTTTGTTCGATTAACTTTTTTCTTGGAGTAGATGTGTCAAGTTTCAGTTCCTATTCTCTACTCTCATGATGTGAGTGCACATTGCTTTAGGGTGAACTTGCAGAACTTTCTCTGAATAATAGTCTATCATGTCAAATGTTTGGAGGTAGGAGAAATAAATGACTTCAGTCAACAGTGAAACATAGAAATTGTAAATACATATTCGAGCTCCTTTCTCACTCAGAAGAAATCACTGTTCTCTCCTGGTTTCCAAATTTCCCAACAGATTAATCTCTAGTTGTTCATAATTGTAACTGTCTTAATGATGTACTTTATCAGTTGTCTCTTCCTGTCCCTTTCCTGGTGATTTGATATTCACCTCCAAAGTAGGTAAACTTCTGATCTTTGTTCAGAGTCAGCTGCGGTGAGAATCCAAACTAAACTAATCCATATTGTCAAGGTATTTTGCCTGTATTTTGTCAAGGACTATCATGTCCTGAGAGTTCTATGGTAAATAAGACAGACCTTATGAGGTTCATCAGGTAGTAAAGGTAGCATTAAAAGAGTAAAACATAAAATGTGATCAAAATGTGTTAAATACTGTTAGACTTAGAGTGGGGCTAGGGATAGGAAGTAGCGATGGGGAAGGAAAGATTTCATTGAGGAAGGACCTGCACAATTTGCACTTTTATATGGTGAAACTATATTCTTTTCTCTGTGTCCTTCATGGAAGTGTGCCTGTATTTTTCTGCATCGCCATTTGCATTAGATATTCCTCACCCCAATGCATCTTTTTCCATCTTCACACTTTGGCTTCACACCAGGAAGGACACTATTCTTTTTGGATATCCACAGTAAAACCTTCTCAATATCATGGGCAGGAAGTTGCGAGGCACTGATTAAACTTGTTCAAATCATAGGCACTTAAAGAGTGCATACAGAAACTTCAACATCGACAGTCTCTTCATTTGGTTTTCTGAGATTATATAAAAGCTAAAGGGCAGAGCTACATCTGAAGCATGATACTGTATAATCTTTACAGTAGAACACATTCTGGTTTATATTTGCCTTGGATGTAAAATACACTTTCATGATTCCAGGTGCTACTCTTTTTAAAAGTTAGCATCAGGTTATAACAATAATTAGTCTAACATCACACATGTACTATTTTTCACCCTTGTATAGGTCATTGACAAGCAGTACTATACATTATTTTAATTGTAAAATACCTACCCAGATTGATAGTATCTGAATTTAAACATAAAGCTCTTAAAAATCTGTTTAGTTAGATGCAAATGCCTTCTTTTAATGTTTACATAAGGTTTACCTTCTCAATTATTATCATCTGACACTTATTTTCAATCTTGTGATACTGGCTCTTTGGGTTAGACATGATTGTGATAATCATGGACATTCCCCTGCAGATATTATTGTGTGTATTGCTTGATTTCTCTGGGGATTTCACTGATTTTAGGCAAATAGCTCATCATTGAATACTCTCCCATTCATTTTGAACTTTCTTTTAGCATTTTAGCTATACTAACTTATCATTTAATGGATTACCACAAAACTAGCATAGAGAAAAACTTGATTTCAATCATTTTCAGTCAATAGTGATAGTAAAATCATTTTATTCTTACGGTACTTTTATTTGTCATATTCTTTATATCTGAATGTCTAGTTTTTTTTAATATTTAGATGTTCCATAAGTGTATTGAATGAACTTCTTATATTGCTATTTATTTTCCAAACATGTTGTTGGTATTAATTTTCCTATAATTTTATTAATTTGAAGAATTCTGAAATCTGAAAATTAATTTTAACTTCATAAAGTTAATCCTAAAGCCTTATCAGTTTTACTGTTCAGATGCCTCCAATATCTGTTCCTTTTGCTTTCTTTCTTGTTATGTACAGTATGTATATATAACATATATATGTATTATATATTTAACATATATAAATATGATATATTTGATAACTATGAAATATTGATGTTATTGTATACACAAGATTTTCATGTAATTGACTCAAATATAATTATTTCTATGCATGAAATAATGTATGTCATTAAATTTAGAGAGATTGAGGATGATTTCAATAATATCCTTACAACATCGCAGTAAAATTTTTGCAGAGAGGATCACTGACTAAGGCAATCTTTAGTGATCACAATTTTGAGGAAAGAGAATATTTGCATAGTTATAATCAGTGATCCTCTCTGCAAAAATTTTACTGCAAGGTTGTTAGGATATTATTGAAATCATCCTCAATCTCTCTAAATTTAATGACATACATTATTTGCCAGGAAAGAGCTATCCATTCTGCCATATTTATTTGTACTCTTATTCACTCATATCAGTATCAAATTTAAAACCTCTATTTCAGTTCATTCTTTTCTGAAAAACTCATTTACAATAAATAGTTGATATTAAATCTAGACCCAACAGAGAAAATTTTATACTGCCTTTTTTGTTAGTGATAATATCTTTCTAGAACACTCTTAACCCAAGTAATTTGCATTACATTTTTATTTACCTACCTCATTACCTTCAGTGTAGTTACAATTATAAAATTGTAAAGGAATTATTTTATACTATTATTCTTTTTCTATTTCCTTCAATATAAACAATGACTATTTTAAATTTTATAAAATTCTATCTTAATGGTCTACATATCCAAAATTTTGATATATGCATAGAGTCATTTAACAAACCATTTAGGGCACACAAAATTTCACTACCTCAACAATTTTTTCTGCTGCCTTTTTATAGACAGCATGTTTCCCATTCCAACTTTAAAAAAAAAACTGCTTTGTCTTCTACTTCTATAATTTTGTCTTTTAGACAACACCTTCATGTGGAATTAAACAATATGTTGTCTTCATTTTCTTTGTCATTTAATAATTATGTAACATCTCAATTAATTTTAATTTATCTTTTTAAAATAATAAATTATGCTAAATACCTTTTCATATGGTTCCTTGCCATTCATGTACCTTATTTGGTATTGTTTTTTGTTTAGATATTTTGCCAAACTTGTTTCACATACTCTTGAGTATTTTTTATACATCATATATAGGAATCTTTCTAAGAAACATAACCTTTAAATATTATATTTTTATTTATGGATTTTGGTTTCATTCTCTTTACAATTTCATGTACAAATCAAAAAAGACTTCATGCCTACAAATACTATGTGCCTTTTTATTCCTTTTATGGATCAAGCTTTATTGTTATGTCTCAAAATTACTTAACCAAGTCAAAATCACAACTATTTTCCTGTGTTTTCTTTAGAAAGAATTGCAGCCTTAATTTTACATGTAGGCTTTATTAAGGTCACTATCTGTCAATAAGCATAGAATAACATAAAAATACAAATGACATTGTGAACAAAATTGAAAGAACCTGTGAATAGCCATGTCTCTTTTGTCCTAAATTCCAAGCCTCAGAGAATACAGCCAGTAAAAGCGTGGCTTAAAAAACAAAGCTTAGAAGCAGGGCGAAAACAATGATGGAGATCAAAATGTGTTCTCAGTAGGAATAATGAAAAAGCTTTTCCCTTCACTCACAAAATGAAAAAGAATGCTTGCTTGGCATGGAGTGTAACAGCCAGGAGGTTGGCAAAACCTACACAGAAAAGGATTGTGTAACATGATAAGATTCTCTCAGAACAATTTTTGATCTTTCAAAAATTGTGTTCAACCTATAGATGACACAGTCAAAACAGAGTCCAACTGAAGGGGATGATAGCAATATAATTTTATTTTGTGGATTCCTAACATGCTAGTCCATATGCGTAACATCCTCAATTCTACTTCTTTCAGCCAAAGTCTCTCCCCACAATTTCTGAAGTCAACTACTTTAGATACTCAAATTTCGTTAAGACAGTACCTTCCATTGATTTGTCTCATTCCTGGATAGCAGCCCCTTGATCCATATCCAAAGCCTGATGGTAAACTTTCAAAAATAAAATGATTTTGCGTACAACTTGAGAATTGCAAACTTCCCTGAAGATATGAAGATAGGGGTAGGTTTTCTACAGCAAATTGCATATTTCCTGACAACTGATTGTCTCAATTGTTTCCTTGCCCCAGCAGAAACTTCTCCATACTGAGGTTATAGCTACATCCACAGTTCTGGAATGAATAAACTGCAACACCAAAATCATTCTAGACCCTGGTCAGTGTCTCTTTACCTTGAAGCTAAGTGCTTTCTGAGTTGTAACAGTCACCCTTGAGCACAGGAGCAGAGGTAGGGCAAAGATGTGTTTGGTATTTTCCCACCGATGAGTCGCCTCCACTGTTTTAGTGCATACACACTTCGCTCTCGATCCTAGTTTCTCTTCTTGTTCTAAGTGTTTCAGGTAGAGTACTTCCATTCAGTGGTTGGTTCAGATGTGGCATGCTAAGACGCAGTCCAAGTCAGACTGAGTTTTGCACTCTCAGGGAAGCATGTTCTTCTGTCTTTTCTACCTATAAGGTTTTTGCAGCCCTCTAAACATCATTCATGGAAGGATATCAGAGAAGGGAGTCAGCATAGCAGACAACAGACCCAAAAGAGAAAATTCACATGTTCTAGGATACTGTTTACATTTTTATCAAGTTCTACCTGAGCTATCTTATGCCTGAGACTTTAGTTCAGAGCAAACAATGGATTAGTATAAAGTAATTTTAGACTTCTGTCACTTGCTTTGAAACATACAAAACTAGAGATAGTGATATAAAGTACTAGCTATCCTGAAGCTATCCTGTCCACATACACCGGAATTTCTTAGGAACTGTCATTTGAGGGAAGATTGCAGATATGTACCCACTTCCTGCATAATAACATTCATTTTTCTGTTTCAGATTCTAATCCAACTGAATATCATACAGTAAACATTTATGACATATTGTGATAACATTTTGATTTATCATGTCTTGATTTTCTTTTTAATTAATGTCAGATAATTGAATTTCAAATAATGAAAAGTATGCTTTATTTTATGGATAACAATGTACTAAAAATGGCAAAATATGCAGTGCTGAATTGCTTAATAAGCTGATTATTTTTGCTTAGCATCATTATGGGTAGTACATTATCTTCTGATTTTTCCACATGTGCAGATATGTAGTTTTGTGAGAAGTACAATGGTGAGATCAGTGAGCAGTTTGAAATGTATTAAACCATAGCTCCTAAAATATTTGAAAAAACAGTGGAACATATTAAAGTAACAGTCAAACAAACAACAAAGATTGCCAATGTCCTTGAATTGTCAGTGAACCCATTTTGTATTTGAATGCTCTAACTGGGTAAGTAGTTAGCAGAGGTACTATATTCCATAAATAAACTTGGAATCCGATTTTTACAGTGGTCTCCTACTGAACCTGAATTATGCCATCAGCTATGCATTTGTCAGATATCTTCTAACTTAACATCTCTCCCTGGTCTGCTACTCAGAAATGATATTCAGCGTTTCAATCTGGTCATACCTGGGTATCTGAAGACAAAAATTTGGCAGATTCTGTGGTTACTGAAATTCATTTAAAAATGCTACTCTTTGTTTACATGTATGTTTCTACTGTGTTTCTCAATGAGTTTAGAATATATTGATCATTTTTTTTAATGAATCCCCTTACTTTTTTGTACTTCTTTAAGCTTTCCTCAGGAGTTTCATATTATCTTTGGGTTCAGATTAAATTATGAAAAAGTGAAGAATGATACATATTTTTGAAAATTGAAGTATTAGTTCCATTAAATTGAATTTAAATGAATTCTTTAAAGCATGCTTTCTAAAATGGTAAGGATGAAAAAATACGTGCGCCTATAAATACTGGTAAGATGATATATACATACATGATATTTATATGTAATACATTTAATCAAGTAACAAACTCAATAGAAATAAAATAGCTTAAGCCTGTCAAACTTATAGTAGACTTTTAAAAAATCATCCAGGTCAACAATGGGCTTGATATTTCATTTTAGGCTAGTTTGAAACTTTTATGCAGAGTTAACATCGAAATACTGTGATAGCAAAACTTAAATATTATAGTATATATTAGTAAATCCATCAACTATTCCTGACTAGCTCTTTTATTGGTAAGGAGATTGTGGTAGGCCTTAACTGTTACTCACTTTAGCAGCAAGCTTTTGACTACTATTTATAAAAATACAGTAGTTGTATCAGGAATGAAAATGAGATCCTTAACAGAGTTTCACTGCACTAAGGACTGATAAAATCCTGCTGCAGGCTCTCACCCTGGGAAGGCTATTCAGCTGGAAGGTTTTAAATTACTAAAGGCAAATCTACTCTTACAAAATATTTCCTGGGAGAAATGGCTTCCAATTCTGAACACAGTCAAGCTGAATGGAAGCCCATTCTATAGGCAGACCTCTGGGTCTGTAGTATGCAAGGCTCTGCTTAATAAATAATTCTGATTTATAGGCATTAAATATAAATTTTATTCATGGCTATGTAATAAATGTTTTGCAGTGACCAGCTTCACATATGCAGTACGTCATTTTCCCCAATCAGAGCAGTGGGTTCTTCATGGGAAGTGAAAGAAAAATGCTTTATTTTATATGTGCTGTTCTGCCTTTTGATTTTTGAATCTGAAATATCATTTTTCCTCATTACATGTTGCTGCCTTTATTGAAGAGAAAGATGCTGAAATAAAATGGATAGGGCCATATCTGTCAGTGGCATGAAGCACTCAGAGGGAGACGAAGATTCAGCCTACTAACATGTAAGTGTTAGTAAACCGTAATTATAAATTCTACTAGACTTACATAAAAGGATAACGTGCATAAAGAGAGATAATCATATTGTATCCACACCTCTCAGTGTGTTCTACTCTCTCACTCCACTCGTTAATATTTTTCTGTTTTATTATTAAATATTTGATGAATATAAAATGATATATGTAAAATATCTATAGGTATAAAATGTATTGAAATACTTTTCAGTATATCTGCCACCCAGCTTAAAAAATGCCTTTTTCAATTATTGCTTTCTCTGCATAACAATTTTTCATTTTCACAGGCATCAATCATGAAATGTTATTATTTTTTTCTGTGCATGATTTGTGTACAAATGTGGAGGTATTTAAATTATGTTGTACAATTTTGCAGATTTACTATTTACTTGTGTTTTAATTTTTATGCATGTACAAAATGTATTTATATGTAATTGGTCATGCTTTTATTAAAATTGATTTCACAGTCAATTTAGTCTTCCTAAGGCTCAATCATGATGGATGCAGCAGTGCCCTACATCTTCGTAGCTATCTATGTTACACACCACTCTGTCAGTGTAGCACAACAAATAAGCTTGATTTTACTGGAATACTTTCTGTTCACACAATAAAGAATCTTGATGGTATTAATGATAGTACACATGTATCCAGGATGAATTTTTAGGTCTTTAGATAGATTCATATTATCCTTTATAAAATAATGCCAAATGTTTTCAAAATATGCCTAAAAGTTATATTTATGCTAGTTCTAAAGGAAGAAAGATCCTTTGGTGGTTACTCAATTACTTCATATTGACAGACATTTATATTTTAATATTTTATTGAATCATAATATATTAATTTATTATATTAATATATAATAAATATATTAAATATAGTAAACAATATATTAATTCCAGATTGGGATTGGGTGATGTTGATCCTTCATTCTTTTGCATCATTTGTGTTTTACCTTCTGTGAAATTCCTGTTTACCTTTTACACAGTTTTGTATTTGCAAGTTTGTCTTTTCCTAAGTTCTTCATGAGACTTGCTCTTTCCTTTTTATACTAACACATTATCAGATTTATTTACTGCGAATACATTTTCCTAGTTTATGGCTGTATTTTTCCTTTAGTTTATGGTATGTGACTGTAGCTCCAGTGCTCAGAGATCTCTTGGTAAGAATAGGTTTACTCATTGCTGCCAAAATGTGGAACAGAAACAGACTGTGTGAATGGCTTCAAGTATATTTGTGACCTTTGATCATGATTGTTAACTTGCATGGGATAAGAAATACTTAACAGGTTAAAACACATCTGGGTGGGTCTATATGGGTCGTGGTTCCATGACCTTGGGGGTGTATCTGGTTCCCAGTTCTGTTGTCTCTGACACAGTCCCCTGTTCTTCTTCTTGACCATCATGTAGTGAGCAGACATGCTCCATCATGCCCTTCCCACCGTGAAATTCTTCCTTAATACTCTGTACATCTCACTGGTTACACACAACAGGATAAGAAGGGAGAAAATATTCTGGGTGATGACCTTGAAGGTGAGAAAAAAAAACGAATGAATCTGGGATAGAATATATGCTGTGCTTCATGTAAGGTGCCTACAGGGCATGCATTTGAAAAACTAGACAAGAACCAACAAAATGAGAATGGGTGTGGACTTTTAATGCAAGAAACCAGAGTAAACAATTATATGAATGCTTAAAAGAGAGCTCCTTCATAAAGAAATGCCTATTTGTAACAAAGAATTCAATATTATGTCAGAGTATTTGGACTTGGTCCTATTAGTCTCTTTGAGTGTCTCTTGAGAACTTGGATTTGAAAATGACCTACAGAAAACTACATGACTCCTTGCCCCTCTGGTAATAGAAGGCAATTCTTTTGATAGAGGTAAGGGAGAACTCCCAAGAGGTGTGCCAAGAAGCTAGGTGGTGAATATATGATGTAATCCAGAAGTGATGGCTTCATCAGTGGTTTATATAGTTCTGGAATGACAGAAGCCAAGTGGAACCTTTGTATCTGAAAAAAGATGGACATATTTCATATAATAGGCAGCTGAATCATCATCGCCTTAACACAGAGATTGTGGCCTCTATCCTGTCCAATTCAGTCCACTTTGTTGACCTTTTCAAATGACAGGTAGATAATGGTGAGATCACAATTGACAACAATAAACCTAACAAAGTATTTGTACCAATCTCAGATGCTCTGCCATGCCTTTTATTTTTACTAGTGCAGAGCAGCACAGCCTCTGGCCCTTGGTAAGTAGCTATTGATTTGACAAAGCTTTTTCTGCAACCCTCTGAGGAATGCAGGTCTTAAGGAATTCACCTTTAGTTGGCAAAGTTTGAAGTGTTCTCTCACTGTCTTTCCTCTAGGCTGTGTTAATTCTTCTGCTATCTGTCATAATGTATTCCAAGGCATTTACTCTTTAATGTGAATATAAACCCTCTGGAGATCTTGTTAAAATGAAGATTTTGATTCAGGATTTCTGGAGTAGGATCAGAGACTTAAAATTTCTAGCAGGTTGCCTGATGATAGTGACACTATTTAACAAAGTTATAGACAGAGATCTTGTTCATCTTGACAAGTACAGGAATATCACACTGGTTGTATGCATTACTGATATTATGCAAACTGAACTTCTGGAGCAAAACCTAATGTAACCTACATGTATTCATAAAACAATTGAGTTCCAGAAAGTAAAATATAAACTTTATGAAAATCCTGTCATCATAAAGTGTTTCTATTTTAGTGGTTCTTTCTAAAGCAAAGGTAAAATTGCTACTGCACTTTGCATCGTTAGAAGATCTACAGCCTTTGGTGGCCCTCTTGGAGTTTTAGACTCATATAGTAACTAGAAATACTGCTCTCACTTACTTATCAAGGTTCCTGGAAGCTTGCTAGCTTTAAGTGGGGCCTAAAACAAAAAAAGACAGAACAGGCCCCTAGGACAAGTTTTCATGCATCTTAGTCCACAACTCATCATGATTCAGGATGTGCCTTGGATAAAAGTGGTTTATGGATATATCTGGTCTGTTTTCTTAGAAGAGTCTCAGAAAAGATACCTGTAGTTTTTTGTGTCAGGTCTATATAAGTACTAAATTTCTTTTGAAAATTAATTTCATATAATATTGAGATCTTGGCTTTGGGCACTGATTGCCTAGGGGATTGATTTATTCCTTGTGCATAGGATTAATAAAATGCACTGAGTCTAAAAGATACATAAGCAGAGCTGTAATTCATTTTATGTTGAATATGGTATATTCAAGATTAACCCTGAGTATGTCTAAAATGAACAAAAATTTATATGAACAAACCATGTATTTCTCTAGCTTTGATGTCTCTCCCTCAACATATAGCTAGGTGCTTGTCACAATTTTCATTGACAACTAAGAAATAAATGATTCAAACATAGTCCATCTATTTGTTCCAGTGGAATTTGTTGATGCAACCATCAATAGCTATAGGACTACAGATCCGTCCATGGCTATCTCTGAATGACAGAGGAGAAAGGAAAGTTTCTGATTGTTTTTTGGTATCAAGGATTGAACTCATAACCTTGCACTTGCCAAGCATGTGCTTATGCCACTGAACTAAATCCCCAGCCCAGTTTACAATTGTTTTAACCACTGTAGTTGTTCTATTTTACACACAGAAAGAAATATACAGAACATCAATCTATTCTGCTTTTCTTTACAAAGCTGAGCATGTTTTCTAATTAACAATCACAGGAAAACACTTTCATTGCAAAAAAAGAGAACAAAAGCCATGAAGAATAATCCAACTATTTTCACACACTGTATCTTGGCAAAGTTTTATCAGCGGGCCAAGTCTGATGACAAAACACTTCCAATAAGCTATATGAAGTGAAACAGGGACAAAAGAAGTCTTAGACCTCTTATGAGCTGGTACTACTTGGCAGTTGTGTTACAAAAGTAGAATTGCTAACTGATCTGTCATCCATCTATTGAGCTCTTTGTAAAATTTGTGTTTTCTTTCCTTTTCATGCTAGATTTTACATGATTCAGTTACTTGGTTGCCACAGAGGTAATACTTTGGCCTATGTTATATTTTTGAGACTTCAAACATTTGTGTATAAAATTGAATACTTTCCCTGCTAATTGCTATATTTTATCATTTTTCTGTTTATATTTTATGCTTATATCTGAGTGTCAATATCAGATGTCAATCATTCATGTGTTCATCGAGTTTAGAGTGTGTTTTTATTATAACAGTAACTGAATAAATTCTTGCTATAATGAGTAACTTCTTTAGAAGAAAAATCCAAAATTACGTATTAAGTATAGGCATTTAATACCAAATAGAAAAACAAGCATTTGATTGAGGTTAGAATGCACTCAAAAGGAGTACAGTTGAAGAGAATTTCAGACTACTCTGAAAAAGCAAGAGTAAAAAATTAAAGAATTTAAAAAGTTAGAAAACTATAAAGGACAGTTTAGATAAAGGACAAAGAATAGAAAATAATTTTTTGATTACTTGTACTCAAGTCAATGATATATAAGTGGTGACTTTACTAATAAATTTTCAGTTTCAATGTGTTAATTAAATTTTGTGTATATACCACTTACATTATTCCACATTGATATAAAATTAGTAGCAAAAAATTGGAGCAGCAATGGTTAAGACACTTGTTTTTCCTCTTCTCTAAATAGACTGAGAGCTTAAATAGCTCTATTGTAATGCAAATAAGTTTATTGTTATAATTTTAAATGGATATTTTCAAAAGCTGTTATTGCCTGTCAATAATGTCTATGCTTATCCCAAATGCTTTAATGGATCTCCTGAGATACAGAAATGTGAGGGCAAATAAATAGCTTTCAGAATGGACCTTAAAGGAGGCAAATAAAATCCTGTTAGTAGCTCTTTTTATATGGTTTGTATAGTTTACTTCCATCCTCTTCTCTAATCTTGGCGTATTTGTGTAAGAGAATTAGTAAATTTATTTTAAGACTATATTTTGAGTCAGAATTATGGTATTTGTTAGTAATTACTATTAGTGGTGTTAGTTGATAATATTATTAACATCATAAATGAGAAATTCACCACATACATGCAGAATGTATGTGGATTTCCAAAATAGCTTTTAAAATTAAAGATGAAATTTCTTGACTGGCAATAGCTCATATAAAATATAAGGAAATTTAATAATTGAGTTAAATATCATAGAGGCATAAAAAGTCATTAGTGTTCTTTTAAAAAGTATTTTAAAGACTCTTTATTATAATGTGCTTTTGTTCACAGTCATGCTGACAAAGAATTTGTGTATGTGAATAAACTAATATAAAATGTGTTATTAGGTCCAAGAGACAAAATGTAAAATAGGTAGAATAGTAATTATTTATACTCATACTGTAATTTATATACTAGGAATCACTCTAATCTTGCAGTTAACTAGGGACATTATTTTATTTTACATTCATATAAGAAATATATTTAAATATAATAGTCCCAGTTATCGTAATTTATTTCACTAATGAACATCTGATCTTATTTCCAGTATTTTGTTTTGTCACTTGTAAATATTTGTGTGACTTTTTTATTTATTAAGTTGAATCCTGAATTTTATGTACTAATAAACTACCTATTAGTAGTATTGTTAGTACTACTAGTACATTTTTATGGGTTAAATTTATTATATAAATAAAGACAATATGCACGTATCCAATAGTTTATACATAAAAAATATAACATTAAAAGTAACAATGTAAATTCTTATGTTAAATGAATAATATTATAGATCAAGCTGAAATATCTTTCTACATGATGATTTTCAAAATGCATACCTACCAGAAAGAGATAGTGACTAAATATAAGTATTGAAATTCAGAGTTGGGCGTTAAAATAGATATTTTTGTTGTAGCAAAAGATGAATTCAAATGATATGGTTATAGAAAATCCAATTTTTCTTGAGATGTCTTTCAGCCGTGTGATATAAGACACATGCTGTTTTATTTCCAATTATACTTTTATTATTAATTTATAATATGACTCCTTTGTTTAATGGAATGATACATTATATATTTCCTATTCTTTTAAGTTTTTAAGATATCTTTTGTAGCCCAGAATGTGGTTTGTCTTACTGATTGTTCTATGTGAATTTGAGAAGAACATGTAATCTATTGTTGAAAAGGTATACAAATGTTAATTATATATTGTTGATTGATGGCGCTATTGATTTTAACTATGTTCTAACTTTATTCCTATGGAATCACTCATTTTAGATAGAGTGGTGTTAAAGTTTCCCATTGTGATAGTGGATTCACCTATTTCTCCTCACACTTTACCAGTTTTTGCCTCACGTATTTGACATTCTACTGATTGAACAAATGTTGATCATTTTTATCTTCCCTATGAACTAAATCTTTTATGACAATGTATCACTTCTGTAGCTTTCTTTGCTCTAAAGAAATTAATATAACTATTTGCACTTGTTCATGATTAATGTTGCATGACAGAACTTTCTCTGTTCATCTGCTATATTTAAAGCAGATTTCATGGAAAAAACATAACAGTGATACCTTGGTTCACAAAAGTTCTATTTGTGCACAATTTGATTCACAAACAAGTAATTGGCAAAATTTTGCTTCCATTTGCAAACTTCACATTAAGTGAGACGCACAACCATGATCATCTTCCTCACATAAACACAAATGCAGACATCTTCTCCAAAATCATAAAGCAAATTAAATTCACAAATAGAAATACTACTGCAGTTGGTTTTGGTCAATTGATCCATTTGACCAATCTCCATTTTTATTGATGTATAGTTGGAATAATATATACAAGAGCCATGACAAATTTGGGTTTGTTGTTCTCATTGTTCATATTTTTGTCTTCCATAAATTTTCTGCCTTTTATGGTTTTCAGCTTTATATTTTGTTCTGCTTTTTTCTTTTCTTAGACTATCATTCTTAGAATATATACTTCTTTTTTATATTTTATGAAGTTGCTGAAGAATTTACGATATATATTTACAACTAAGCCAAGTCTATGATTAAACAATATAATACCACTTTATAGACAATGAACACACCCTCTTCCACCCCTTGCATTATTATTGCTATCCATTGAACTAACACATAAGCATACTTAACTAGCATATATGCACATTTACTTGGCCGATATATATATATATATATATATACTGATAAAACATTTCTGGGATTAGATGTTTGAGAATGTTCCCAGAACAGCTTTTTATTTTGATCTATACCCTGAGCAAAGATCATTTTCTTCAATGCTCATAGATACCATTTAATTTGTTTAGGGTTCTAATTTTTAAAAAAAAGACAAATGAAGGATTAATTTATTCTGTCTTTTTAATCCAAAGTATTCACCTTTTCCTGAATATTCTGGCCTCTTTTGTTTCCTGCTCCTTGGGCCATATGACTTGCAGCTCTACCTGCTTCCCTCAGCTGATTCTCAGGTCTTGTCCAAGCTCTGAGAATTTTACCATAGTTTCTATGGTTCCCAGATCCTGGCTGTGTATTAAATTGCATCAGTGGCTTTCCTGGTTCTTTGGGCTTCAGAAAGCATACTGTTGAACTCCTTGGCCTTCTAATTGCAGAAGTCAGTTTCCATAAATATTTCCTCTTATGTTTCATTGTATATATTCAATTGGTCCCATTTTTCTAACAGAACTCTGATTAATAGATTATATATGCAGAAGCACACACAAGTGAGTATATTGTTGCTCGAATTATTTTGAACAAGCTATTTTTTCAGGTCAATTAAGATAACAAAAATATTATTTTTTTAATTTATTTCTTTTCCTTTGCTTTTCTCGTTTTTTTTTTTTTTCTTCATCCACGTAGATCCAAGTTTCTGACATGCCATTTTTTTCATCTAGAAAATTTTTAGCCTCTTTTTCATGGCAGTACTACTGGTAAAAATTTACTTCTATTTTTTGATAACGTTTTTATTTTTTCTTCACATTTGAAGAAAAATTATACAAGTTACAGAATTTTGTGTTCATGATAATGTTCCCTCAAAGTTTCAAAGATTTGATTCCACTCTATTCTTGATTGGATGGTTACCGATAATTCAAAAGTAATTCTTGTTTTATTTTTCCTCTGTAGATAATGCACTCTTCTCCCATAGTTTTTTTTGAAATATATTTTATATTTTATTTTTTTGAAATTTGAAATAATATGACTAGGCATAGTTTATTTTTGTTTTTGTTTTTAGCATTTATTCTACTTGTTCTCTGACATTCCTGAATCTGTTGTGGTTTGATGTTTCTTATTTGAGGAAAATACTTACTGACCATTGCTTTAAACATGGTGTTTATTTTTCTTTCTTCTCTCTTGGCACTCCCCTTAAATATGTGTTATAACTTTCCTAGTTGTCATATGGCTCTTGAATATTCTGTGTGATCATTTTACTTAAGTTTTCTTTTTCTGTTGGCTTTTCAATTTTTGAAGATTTTTTTTAAGACATACATTTTTTCCCATCAGCTGTGTCCAGTCAGATCATGAGCCCATTATAAACATTCTTGTTTCTTTAATGGTTTTTTTCTTTTTTTTTTAATGCTTTCTTAGAACTTTCCCTATTTTGCTTAAACATTGCCCATTTGTTCTTCGATGTTTACTACATTTTCCATTATACTTGCACCTAACTCTACCTGTAACATTTGTTCAGTTTTTCATTGTGTTTTGCTTTGTATTATGCATTTGTAACTTTCAATTAAAAGGCAGCCATAATATACAGGGTAAAATGAAGTGTTGTAAACAGACCTTTTGCAATGTAATAAAGTGTAGAGCATTTTGTAGTCCTGTGATTCTCAGTTTTGGTGAGACTGTGACTGTGGACTATAAAACGATACATCTCCATAGGTAAAATACTACGGCTGCAAAGGGCTGCAGATTTTCATGCTTTCTTCCTTCTCCTACATGGAAGGTTAGCGGGTCTCAGCTTCAGCACTTTATCTCTATGGGATGAATTGGACTCTGAATAAAGCCCAGCAGGCTATGTTCTGGTAAAATGTTTTCTATCTGACAAAATATTTTCTTTAACTTTCTCAAAGTTTGCATTTTCTTATAGTCTTATTGGAGTTAATACAATTGTTTTTTATTTTAAGCAATCTACTATTTTACACATTAAATTCTATAACTCCTTACTGCTGAAATGAAGAAAATATTTTTATATTTATCTTATACTTGAACACTCACATAACAGACTCTTTGACTTGTTTTAAATAAGCAGAGCTTATCTGCATTCAACTTTATAGTAAACAAATGTTAAATTATTTTATTTTATGTTTCCAATATAATATATTTGAATGCCTTTCATAAAATAAAATACTATATATTACTCATATCTTACACTACAGATTCTTAAAGCATTTTGGGTGCTATGTTATCCAAAAATATATAAGTACATTTATATTCTAATATTTTAGTCTTCAGGAAATTAGTAATTGTTATTAGTGTCATGATATGGGATGACACACATTCATTTGCTAATACTGTGAATTTTTTTATTTAATGAAGGTGCAATGTAATAAAGTGTAGAGCATTTTGTAGTCCTGTGATTCTCAGTTTTGGTGAGACTGTGACTGTGGACTATAAAACGATACATCTCCATAGGTAAAATGTAATAAAGACCAGGAAATTATCAAAAGCCATATTTAGGAAGTGACAACATTAAAATCATAAGTCACAACTCTGAAATTCAAAATTGTAATTCTTCTATAATATATGCTTAACCATAATTTTACCATAATTCTTTTTTTAACCATAATTCTTAGGTAATAAAATATGTTAAGACCGGTATCATAAAACAGGACTATACACTTCAATTTATGATATGTTAATACCTGAGTTTCTTTTAATGTTTATAATTCTAAAAACCATGTATCTGAATGATCCTAACCCATCTGAATTTCTCAGGATTGTATATATTTCTTTCATTTTTTTCATCTTGACAAAGGATATGAGAAACTGAACAAATGTCTAGATGCTTCTCCTCAATATTGCACCCTTTTGAAGCCACCCTGTTTAAAGTACTAATTTCCAAAGTATGTCCACATATAATAGTTCCTTTTTAGTTAATATTTAATTACTTTAAGAAACTCCTAGAGTATTTCTTACTTGTAAAAGGATTAGAAAAAACACATATATCCAGAGGACAATGTAGAAGGGCATAATAGAGTCAAGATAGGTTTTTTATTGTATGCTCACAAGAGCTAAACAAAGTGTTTTTTTAGCAAAAGGGAAAGAAAAATACTTGTCTCATATGTGCTATACCATGCATATTCATTTATGTAAATTCTAATGAAAATATATAATCACACTATATCAGTCCTTCAATTTGTAGGTAATTCTTAATATATTTTTATATATACACATACCTAAGTATATTGAAACCTACACAAATTCAATACATCTTAGGAAACTGTCTTGAAACTGATGAGATATTAAAGTAAATAATAGTTTCAAATAATTCTCAAAAATTTTAGCAAAATATATATTTTAAGTGTCAAAAATGGCAAATTTAGAGAAATAATAAAAAA